>JAIQCW010000066.1:0-150739 GCA_020283715.1 Cytauxzoon felis
CCGCCACGGCGAGTGGAAAGGAAGGTTGTAACCTCAGGTGGAGTTGTTGTAGATTAAATGGATAGAACATACTTGATGTAGGATATTATAGAGTTGATCATTATTATTGATATTGAGATTTTGTAATGAGATTTCGAGATGATGGAAGATTCTTGAAGTTTCGAGTGTGATTGGGAAGTATTTGATATCATTAGATGTGATATGTAATAGGCAACAATGTTTGAGTGGTAATTCAGCGGGTACTAGAGATGTTTGTATAGATGATCCTAATTGTAATATTTGGAATGGATAATTAGATGATTCTTGTGGTAATTTAAAACATTCATGTTCATGTCCCCATATAACTAAATCTAACCATTTAGGTAATACAATAGGATCAATAAAATCTTTTATATTATTACCACGTCTTGGTTGACGATTTTGATGTATTAATAAAATTTTAAAACAATCATCTTTTATATCAGGTAATATAAATTCTACCTTACCCTCATCAAATAATAATGATAATCTCTCATCCTTTATCCATCCTATACCATATAATGCTATCCTTATATTACCCTTTGTTAACATTATAGGTGATAATCTTATATTATCCAATGACATCACACGACCAAAATATGTCACCTATATATATTCATATTAATATCAAATATATTAATCAAGATGAAATAAATATGATCGACACCGAAGGAGCCTGCGACTGAGGTGTTGTCCATCCCACGGATTATAATCAACCCATCTATTAGTCTTGCAGACAGCTCTTTTATTTACTTATCTCTAAAGAGTAATTCCACTCCCGTAGATCGTGCGAAGATGGAGAGGATAATGATTGGACCTCAAGTGGAATCCGTAGCTGATCTCAGGGAAGCGGAGGGGGAAGTAAATAGAAGAGGCTCCACGCCTAGTGTAAGGAGAGTAGTATTGACCCCAGTTAAAACCCCATATATGATTATGGGGTTTTATAATTATGGTGCAGAACTATAAATTCAAGTATTATGGGAATATGGTGTAAATTATCCTCATTTGCCGCATATTACAGTTTATTACATCAGCTTCTACTATAAATTTGAATTGATATCAGTAATTGTACAAATTATCATCACAAAAAAGAAGACAAAGTTGTTGAATGTACCCACAAAGCTATTGTAAACCATTTTAAAACCTTCCTGATTTGATTGTTTACCCGCACCAGCAAATCCAATAATTTCCATTATCTCCTGCCAGAAATTGAAGGATATACAGATGCATTTGAGTAACCACTGTTTAGAATCGAGAAAGGTTGCAATTAAACCATTCGGAAAATGTAACATTGTTATGAAGATGTGAAGGCATAAAATATATGGAATAATGGGCCCCAGCCTATAGGATGCCACCAAAATCTACCACTACCTATATTCCAGTTACCAGCTTGAGCAGATGTAGCAAGAGATGTATGAGTACCTATACCGTCAAGTTTGTTTTTCGCATTATTCAGTATTGCTCTGGCTTCATTTGCGTCAGTATTAGTAGAACTAAGATCATCTATAGCTGTATCAATAGCATTTTTAGCTAGGTTAGCTTTGGTTGCAACTTGGTTGGTTGTGCGCCGGTAACATCATCAAGTTTAGTATTAATACCAGTTTTATGATTAGCATTTTGTGTCCATTCATCTCTATCACCGGTCCAAGCAGAAACATTTGATAGTGTAGCTTCATTGGCGGATTCTTCCAAAATCCCTTTAGCTGCTGAGGCTCCGTCGGTATCTCCGACATCATTTACTAAATTCCCCCAAATCCCAGCGCTAATACCGCCTGGTCCCACATCAAATTCATCTAGGAATCCTATTACAAGTGTTGGAATGGATGATATGAATTGAATCCATTGATCGAGATCGTTGGCTTCATCAATATCCATGAGCATGTACGGTGTAATTGCAGGATAGAAGGCGTAAACTGACCCCAGGGAAGATCCAAGCATCAATATTGGAGACCAGTGACGAATACCTTGATCATGTTTAGGATCAAAGAGTTCACCAAAACTAGAAGATCCAGGTACATTAGCGGGGGCAAGACTATCATTATTATCTTCAGGTTGAGCAATATCAGCCTTATATCCTATAATTTGTATAACTTGGTCTGCCGTCTGGAATAAAATGGAAGTTAACCCCTTCCACTGAGTAGCTAAGGCATCCTTATGATTATCACTACTCGCAGCATTATTTGTATTTTTATAGACGTATCTATCAAATAGCACTTTTTCAGTACCATCAGTAAAGCCATTTTTATCTTCACCATTATTATTTTTATAAACAGCTGATGTTACAGTTGCAATTGTAATGGATAACTCATGACGAAATACAGTTTCAGGTTTAGCACCATCACCAAGAGTAGTAACTGGTTGACCATCAGGTTTTATCTTCCCTAACCAATCGTTTAGCTGTGCTGGTGATAATGGAGACTTTAAATTCTCAAAGAAGCCTGTCATTTCATTTATCCTATTTCAATAACTTCATCTCTCCTTCCCTTCAAATTAATCTTCCTCTCGTCATTTGAGACTCGTATCATTCTGTCATCAACTATAACTTGAGGTTATATCTTGTTATTCCATAAAATTTGATATCGTGGGGAATATTATAGGTATTATTTATTATGGTGTTTTTTATCCCCATACGCCCTACAATACAATATACATTTTATATTTTATAATTAACAATTTTTCAATTGTACAATTACTAATCTTCGGTAAACATACAAGTTACCATGATTGTAAACATAAATAAAACATTGAATGCAGCTATATCGCCATTAAAATCATTTTGATAATCATTTTCACCAGTACCAGTTTTCTTAGTCCCTTGAGTTCCGGCGCCTGCGAATCCTACGGATTCCGTCCATTCTTGAACAAAGTTGAAGGTGTTACAAATAAATCCAATAATTATAGGGTTGCCATTGATAATTATAGAAATCCGGCAATCAGGAAAATGCATTAGAGATATAAAGATGTAAATGCACAAAAGGTATGGTATAAAAGCCAACCATGAAAGGTGCCATAACCAACTTCCGTCAGGCTTGTTCCATTCATGATACCAATGTTTTCCACTTGGTCCGATTTTCTTTTTATCAAGAATTTTAGAGTCATCAATGATATCCAATAGAGCCACACCGAAATTTGGGATCGCAGCTGTAAATTGAATCCATAAATCAATTTTCTTACCGACTACAGGATCAACTAACTGATATGGTGTAATCCCAGGATAAATTGCATACACCGTGCCTAGAGAACAAGCCAGCATGAAGATAGGAGACCATTCCGCAGCATGTCCAGTTTCCTTAACAGTATTTTTAATTTCTTTTTTTACAAAAAGTTGACGGATACCTTCGTTTACAGGTTCTTTATCAGGGTCAAGGCCATCGGGATCAACCCATTTAAGATTATTCTCCTCTGCCCAATTATTCCCTCTTTTATGATAAGTCTGTGAATTCTGACCTCTCTTAACACAAACAATTAGGGGGAATTGATGTTCAGTATCATTAGTACTCTCATAATATACATAAACCGCTGTAACACCTGTACCCCCTTGTACTCCGCTCAATACTTGATCATTATGTTTAACGGAACCCAATGTGAATTTCCAATCATCATCGCGTTTATGAACGTATGATACATAATTGGATGGTGCAGAAAACCCTTTAGAAACTGTAATTATATCCTTAGTTCTATACTTAATTGGATCACTACCACTAGGCCTCTTATCTAATTTAATTACATAATTGGTACCGCCTGGAACAGTAAGGGTACTATTTTGTGTAGCTGTATTAAGTTGTGTATCAGTGACGGTGGTCGGAGTTGTACTTGAAAAAGTTGCAGTTGCATCAGCCCAATTATCGGGAGCCGTACCTGCCTTATACCACTTGTTCTTGGAAGTTGTTCCATCCACAGATATACATATTACCCTAGGCTGATTTATTTGATTGAGATCATTATAATAAACGTATACGCCTGTGACACTACGAAAATCTTCGCTCATATTATCACTCAATTGTTTTTGTCCAGACCCAGTACTCTGCATTGTTCGGTCGCTGTGAAGTATCTTTTTAAGTGTAAATGCATCACCGCTAGGACTCCTGGAATGTTTGTAGCATCTCCACATTTCACTCTCATTACTTTGAGCATTATTAACTTGAACTTTCGTCACTTGAATTTCTACGCCCCCTGATTTATAGAAACCTCCATCATTACCAGTTACAGGCGCTTGACTTATATCAATTTCAATAGAACCTGATTTAGGATAACCTGTATCAGAAGCACTTTCAAGTGTACTTTTAATATCACCGAGTTGAGTTAGAAGGTTTCCGGTGATTTCGTTTGGATCTTGATTACCAAGGCCGGAATGTATCTTCCATGTATAATTAGGATGGGTTCCGGTACGATTATACCATTTGTTATTTTGACTAACTCTGCCATTATCAGATAAACATATTAAATATGGTTTTTCATTATTCGAATCATCATCTTTCGCAAAATATACGTATACACCTCCATTGGTATTAAATGTAATACTTTCAATATCATTTTGACGAATACTTTCCGTAATGTGACCGTGTATTGTTATACGATTTACAGTCATATTTCCAGAAGAAGCACGATGTTTAAAACCTTTATAAGTATTAGTGGTATCATTTACTGCTGAAACAGTAATTCGACCACTTGTATCAGGCCGTGCCTTGTAACCAGTGGCATTAGCCTCCTGTTCAAGCTTAACTTCGTATTTATCGATGATTTTACCAAATTCAGTTTGAAGTTTATTGGAAGTTTCGCCAGAATTACCGAAATCAATAGAACTATTACTAGAACCACCGGGTATTGTATCTGCAATATCCATTCCAATATCTATTGTCCAACATGCTGTAGTGATCCCCAACGTTATTATAGTGGACCAAAATTGAATCATCACTATAGAGTGATCAAAATCTTCCCAATCATTCCTTTTAGATAGCCACTTACAATATTTATGGAGAAAAAATGTGAAAAATCCGGAGGCAGGAAGACCAGCTCCATACATTGAGGCATAAAATCCTTCTAATTTGAAAGTTGAAGCAGAAAACCAACCATTAGTCAAAGTCATTAGAATGACACTCCAGAAGAAGTAATCAAAGTTCCCATAATCATTACCAGATTTAAATAGAATAAATGACAAAACACCACTAAAAAATAATGTCCATCCAAAAAATATAGAGATGCCTCTAAAAACCCATTTTGGAGCTCCTGATCCTCTAACTATCCATACAATTATATTTGTTATTAGCTGCCCAATAAAACTTGAAAGCTCCATAGGAGCATGGATTTTATAAATGAATAAGGGAACGACAGATGGGGACAAATGATATCTTTTCAATACATGAGGAGCACATGTTAATGCAATTCTGTGAGGGGTCAACATGATGAAACCAGTAATAAACATTGAAATCCTACCGTGAATTTTACGATCATCGTTAGATAAACCACTACGAGGAGTTTTATTTGCACCTCCAAAAACCCATGTTTTTAGTCCTACCATTTTCCTCCCATTTTCACAAGTAAATCCAAATTATCGCCCTCCACTTGTTTAGGTTAAATAATATCCTGAGGTTGTCTTGCAGACAGCTCTTCTATTTAGTTCCCCCTCCGCTTCCCTGAGATCAGCTAAGGGTTCCACTTGAGGTTACATCTCACTACCTTCGCCACGATCTCTGGGAGTGGCTATACTCTTTAGAGAAAGGTAATTAGAGGAGCTGACGGCAGGATGGACCTCAGGTGGAGTAGACAACGCCTCACTCATACTTCGTTCGTCACTCATTACATTCGTATAAACATACCAATCCTGCGACATCGAGTATATCGATGGGAGATAGATAGGTTTGTTCGGTGGGGTTATCTAAAATATGGTGGTTATGATATATGGTGACGAACCATGATTGCCATGTATAATGAAGAATGGTAATTTATTTTTTTTATCTTCTTCATTTGTATTGAGATTAATCCTATCGACATTGGATGTATCAACGATTAATTTGCGATTATTAGATGATAAAGTACAATAATTATTAATCAAATCCATAGTTTTATACCTAAATGGGGTTAAATATAATCATTAAAATCAATTGGATTCAACAAACATTATTGATCTACTAGGTATATTTTTATCAAATAAATCCCCAGAATGCATAATACAATCAACATCTAAAGTTTTTGCCAAGTATAAAATCTCCTCAAATGTATTGATTGAATCATCCCTACGATATAAATCATCCTCTTTATAACCCAAATGAGTATCCGTAGCCACCAATATTTTAAATGTCAACAAGTCCTCCATTTCACGCATATAATTTATACCCGATATCTTCTTCGCATCTACAACTCCACCCGAGGTCAAATCCAACTCTCTTCCTCTTGCAGAGAGCTTTCCACCTGAGGTTATATTCCTGCCGTCAGCTCTTCTAATTAGCTCCCCTTCCAGCTCCCGGAGATCGCTTCCAGGTAATCCACTTCCACTTGAGGTCTCCACTCGAGGTCCAGTACCAATCTTTATTCCATCTACACCTTCACCTCTGCCACGATCTCTGGGAGTGGCTTTACTCATTAGAGATAGGTAAATGGAAGGGCTGTCTGCAAGACCGACCTCAGGTGGTGAGTTATCTGCAGGACCAATGGTAAGACGGTGAGTGGGAGGTGGTTCAAAAGTAATGTCTTCTGAAAATTTATGTATACTTCTTCCACTTTTATGTATTTCCTTTTCATTGTTGAGTGCAAATTCATCCATTAATATGTTGTAGACATCATATTCCGGTTCTATGCGTTCAGTTAACTGTATATTCTTGTTCTGATCTATATATATTTGTATGACCTATGATATATTATTAGAGATACCATGTTGAACGACACTTAATTGTGGGTATTGTACTGTTAAACGTGCCTTCTTTAATGATAATGAACTTAACGAACCACCAGATGCTACCAATGGATTCCTTTTAGGAGCAGATCTCGTAGGTGTTGTTGGTGATTCTATATCATTACGACATTTCAACTTGTTCCATACACTCTTAAATGATACTGGCTTAGGTACCATTTTCAGTATAGAATATTTATGTACACACCAGTCTTAAAGAATCTCCATCCTCACCTAGACAAAGATCAAGGACTTTCAATCATACAAGTTAGAGTCCTACATACGGAAATTATAGACACCACTATACTATGTAAACTTCCTACTTTCATATCAATTTAGAATGACGGGGTGATATTATGGTAGAGGCTACACTACAAAAGTTGAAAAAAATTATTAAATGTGTAGTTAGTATGGCATGTAAAATTTATAGATTTAAATAAATAATAAATACTTAAATATAAAAATTTATAGAATTTTAAAATTTAAGGTGATTTCAGATGTCTAAATCTATAAATCGCTATAACTTGATGATAGATTGAGTTATGTTTATTTTTATTACATAATTTAATAAAAACAAATATTTTAAAATTATTAATCTCTGTAAAATTTCAATGTGTTGATCGTATGTTTGATTTTTTTATAATTTTGGACATAAATGCAATGCCCCATTGATTTACTATGGAATCTAAATGCAACAGATGTGTTCACATATCCATCTGTAACTTGATACCATCCATATATAACAGATGCGTTTAATAAAGGGGACTAAGTTGGGTTTTGGATTATTATCTATACCTAATTCATTAACATCCTTTAGCCATGCCTTCTATATAACACCCCAAACTCCTATAGGCCCTATTGGTTTATATAGTATGAACAATTTTACCTCTAAAAGCATGGGTACTAATAATAAAATTGTCGTGAAAAATCCAGTAGTCCTAATAGACGGTGATGAGATGACCAGGGTCATGTTTGATGAAATCAAACAGAAGGTATACAGAAACTTTTATTAATATTTTCATTTATAGCTTATTTTACCTTATCTTGATATTCCTATTGAATATTTTGATTTATCAATCACTTCTAGGGATGCAACTGATGATCAGGTTCGTTGAAGGAATTGTGTCTATCTTTACATATCTATCTATACACTTGTTTTATTTAATTTTAGATAACTGTTGATGCAGCTAATGCGATAAAAAAGCATGGTGTAGGTGTGAAGTGTGCTACAATTACTCCAGATGAGGCTAGGGTTAAAGGTATGTTTAATTAATGATAGTGATATAACATTTATAGAATTTGGCCTTAAACGTATGTATAGATCACCTAATGGTACTATACGTAATTTATTGGATGGTACTGTATTTAGGGAGCCGATTTTGACTAAAGTTGTACCATTATTGGTACCTGGATGGAAGAAACCTATTGTAATTGGAAGGTAAAAAAAATTTTATTATAATTTATAGTATTCTAATAGGCATGCATTTGGTGATCAATACAATGCACAAGATTTTGTAGTCTCTGGTCCAGGATCATTAGAATATGTATTTACACCTTCTGATGGGTATTTTTTAACTAAATAAATTTATCAACTGATAAAAATTTCCTATAGTTCTGAGAAACGTGTAGTAAAAGTTCATGATTTTAAAGGACCAGGTGTAGCAATGGGGATGTTTAATCTTGAATCTTCAATTTATGGCTTTGCTAGAGCATCATTCAATTATGCATTGTCTAGGAACTTACCATTATATTTCTCCAGTAAAAATACAATTTTAAAGGCATATGATGGTAAATTTAAAGATATATTTAATGAAGTTTATACCAACGAATTTGAGTCAAAATTTAAAGAACTCGGACTCTTTTATGAACATAGACTCATTGATGATATGGTCGCCATGGCATTAAAATCATCCGGAGGCTTCGTCTGGGCTTGCAAAAATTACGATGGAGATGTACAATCCGATATTGTCGCACAAGCGTATGTTTTCATAAGCAAACATAGATAGCACTCCATGAAGGCTGATATACCCCTCTTTCTCTTCCACCTGAGGTCCAATCCAACTATTCCTCCACTCGGCGTGGAGCCTCTTCCAATTACCTATCTCTAAAGAGTAATGCCACTCCCGGAGATCGTGGCGATGTTGGATGTGTAGAGGATGTAACCTCGAGTGGAACCTGGAAGCGATCTACGGGAGCTGGAAGGGGAAGTAAATAAGGAAGCCACCACGGCGAGTGGAAGAGGTGAAGGTAGGACTGTAACCTCAAGTGGAGTGATCAACAATTCAATTGAAAATTTGTATACATTTATTAATTTTCAGTTATGGTTCATTGGGTCTTATGTCATCTGTACTATTATCGTCTGATGGTAAATGTTTCTTATCAGAGGCTGCTCATGGCACGGTAACGAGACATTATCGTTTATACCAAAAGGTATAATTTATTTTCAAATCTTAATCATTATTCTTTAGGGTATGAAAACGTCAACAAATCCTGTGGCCTGTATATTTGCATGGACTAAAGCATTAGAACGACGTGGTTTATTAGATGATAATCAACGTCTAGTAGAATTCTCTCGTGTATGTTTCATTTCTATCATCCATCTTACATTCATTTAGAAATTGGAAACAGCATGTGTCGATGTTATTAATAACGGATTCTATACAAAAGATTTAGCACTCGCTATCAATTCCAAAGCTTCAGATAAAGATTTTCTTACCACCGATAAATTCATCGATAAAATCGTTGAATACCTTTAATATCATAACATACATATTCTCCACCTCTCTTCTTCCACTCGCCGTTCCACCTGAGGTTGCAACCACCGTAGGTCCTGCCGTCAGCCTCTTCTAATTACCTGTCTCTAAAGAGTAAAGCCACTCCCAGAGATCGTGGCGGTGTTGAAGGTAGTTATTGGACCTCAGGTGGAAGAGTAGAAGTGTACAACGGATGAGTTATTATGTGGGTAATTTATAGATCTGCAGATACAATTAGTTTTATGGATAAATGCCTATTGGGGGACTATGGAATGTTGGAAAATTTTTATTTAACACTATGAGAGTGTGAGATATTAAAGTGAATTACAGTGATACGTAGATGATGGTGTGTAGTGTGTAATGTGTTGAGAGGTAAAGTAGTAGAACCAGAAGAATCTCCATTCTTACAAGGACACGTACACTTATCGGATTTACAACATTCCTTCAAACAACTGCAGGAATCGGAATCGGAAGCACAAGAACAAGGACATTTCTGAATCTCACCGTTTTTACATATCCCTAAGTTTTCCGCCACTTGTTTAAATACTTTCACTAAGCATTTACATAATTTATCATTGTCACTTAAAGCTTCCTTATGTCCATTCTCACTATTCTTAGTTTCAGCACTCCTCTTCTTTTTGGACTTCGCTGTAGACACATCCAAGCATTTACAATTATTACAACAGAAGAAATATTTCATTACATGAGTTATACCGCACTTGTAACCATCCTTTAGGCAGTTTCCTCCATTTTTGTCTACACAACACTTGCAACATTCTTCTGTACCTAGAATCGATAACATTTTCCTTATCATACAGTATAATACACCAACTATTGTACCGGCAAGTGGTTTACAACCACAATCTGCGGTCTTCAACTGCTTCGTATACTCCTCAACGAGTCTGATGAAGCGACGAGTTTGACAATATTCACAATTCTTTTCCTTAGTACAGTTACATGTTGGAGGAGTAGCTTCTTGTGCTGTTGTTCCATTGGTAACCTCCTTCACTAATGCGATAAAATCCTTTACCTCCTTACAAAACGATTTTATAGATTGACAATTCCCAGGATTGCTACTACTACAAGTACATCCACTAGTTCCACCATCTTGATTACAACACATAATACCGCACAATGTCTTGAATACGCTGTCCTTTGTATCGAGAGTGTTTTCACAAGCACAAGTCTGATCAGGGCAATTACATTCTTTTTCAGTTGTACTGCAAGTACTTGAACCTTCAGGAGTTGAAGTACATGATTGAAGGCTATCACAATTACCATTTACTTTCTTTTCATCTTCAAGTTTCCCCAATTCCGTAGCCTTTTCAATCATCTTCTCATAATTCTCAGCCACTTTAGTAACCTTATTCTTAATACACCCGGATTCGATGGGATACCTAGATTGGCGGCATCTATAATTGTTATCCATACTCAAAGAAGATTTATCATTATCACCTGCAAACATCAAACAATTGGATAACCACGTGACGGCCATGGGTAGAGTACCGTCCTTCATTGAAGAAATATCCTTCAGAATATTAAAACATACTGAATATAATGATAGACATTCTGTATAGTTTCCTGGCTTAGTGTCACATTTGCATTCACCATTGTTGCATATTTTATCTTTGCATTTGTCAATTATCTTCTCCATACCATAAAAGATGAGAATCGTTGACCTTATATTATCCAAGGATTTCGTTGAGACAGTAAAACCTTCGTCCTTCATTTCCTTTAAATTCTCAAGGCAGTTGCACGTTGTACTGGCTTCACCATTACATTTACAACCACATCCACATTTTTTTTTCTCATTCTTCCTTAAAATAATCTCCCTCTTATGTTCATGTAACCTCTTTATAGATTTTGCAAGTAGACAGATAATATTACATAATATCCTACATATACAATCCTTTTTGTCCTCCTTGCCATTTAAGTGTCCACAACACTTTTTACCTTCACCATTCTCCTGCTTCTTCACACATTTAATAATTTCACACAAATACTCTTTAAGTCTACACAGCCATGTGCAAATTAGAATGTATTCCTCTACTGCAACATAAGAGAGCAAAAACCACAAGACTTGATGTGTATATCCCTTTAACAATTTTACATCTTCTATTATATTTTCATTGTCATTTAACAGAATCTTCTCTATCTCCTTTATCAAGACCTTCCCTGAATCATTTAGAGATTTTATAGATTCCTTTACGAAATTTTTCATGTAGGTAGTCTGATCATTGGAACAACAGTTACAACTATTAACTTCTACGCTTTTCAATAATGCTTTAATACTCGCATTTGTAATATTATCTTTTGATCCCTTCAACCCACTGATACAACAATTATTATTCTGTTGACCATCTTGAGTTGCTACTTGAGTAGGAGTTCCACAATCATTAGTCTTAGCCTTCTTCTCTTTCTCCTCCTTCACTGGACACTTTTCAATCACCACATTCTCATTGCATATATTGATAATCTCCTGGAGTGTATGAGATGTTCATCAACTGACGCTCTAATAGACATGTATAAATAATTAAATTAAATTAAAATTAAAACTGTCATCTCCTCCACTTATGCCACGATCTCCGGGAGTGGCTTTACTCTTTAGAGATAGGTAATTAGAAGAGGCTGACGGCAGGACCTACGGTGGTTGCAACCTCAGGTGGAACGGCGAGTGGAAGAAGAGAGGTGGAGATGATGAAGGTATTGATATAACCTCAGGTGGGAGTAAACCATCCATCTTCATTTGTTTCCTTATGATTGACGATATCATTGACGATATTATTCCATGATTCTGGTAATGATTTGAGTAGATGATGATAATGTTTAAAGTTTAGAATGGTATTTATCATCCTTTGTATTTCTACAAGATCATATTGATCATCTAATTGTTGTATTTTATTAAAGAGTAAATCATGTATATCATTTTTATTAATGTTCCGTTTAGATTTCGGTAACCATTTTTCATTAGATTTCCAATTGACATTAATTGAATTGTCATCATCACCACCATCACTTTTCCCACCACCTCTTCTTCCACTCGAGGTCGTCTTGCAGACAGCTTCCCCACCTGAGGTCTTCCACTCGCCGTGGTGGCCTCTTCTATTTACTTCCCCCTCCGCTTCCCTGAGATCAGCTACGGGTTCCACTTCCACTTGAGGTCCAGTACTACTCTTCATTCCACTCAAGTTCATGTACTCATCATCAACTTGTATATCATGTTTATAATGTGGTTTATTATCTTTGTGAGGTTTTTTATCCCCAGAATACCCCATTGCCCCATTTTCTCCACTTGAGGTCCAATCACCAACCTCACCATCTCCAACCTTGTTTTCGTCTTGCAGACTGCCTTCTCTATTTACTTCCCCTTCCAGCTCCCGTAGATCGCTTCCAGGTACTCCACTCGAGGTTACATCCAACACATCCTTAGCACCATCTTCCATCATTCCCATGATGGATGATCCATCACTACCTTCTCCACTTCCCATGATGGATGATCCATCACTACCCTTCAATGATCCATCACTAACTTCATTTAGTGGTAAAAGATTGATATAGAGGCATCCTGTGAGATAAAATATTGTATCTTTGGTATTGAAATTACAAACTTTATTAATTAATATAATGGCGCTTTTAATGGTAATATTATATAATTCATTATAATATAGGGTATTATAATAAAATAATACTTGTGTTAATTTAGTAAAGCTACAGGTATCAAAATTGGGTATATTTCTATATAAATGTGGTAGAAGGTGTATAAAAATATCATTTAATAAATTAAATTTAGCTAATGACCATATAGTATTAATTAAATGTTTATAAAAAATATTAGTAATTTTTAATGGATTTTTTAAATCATTTAATAATAAATTATTAAATTGATCATTTTTTATATTAAGACGACATAAATTACAAAAATTTAATAATGAATATAATAATGGTGTATTATTATATAATTTAATTATATATTGTAATATAATAGATATAATAGGATAATTTATATAAGTATAATTATGTTTATTATATTGTGTTATAACATTTAATATATCAGTTAATTCATGTATATCAAATGTATTTAATTCATATTCTAATTGTGGTAAGATACGATTATTAAAATTTATTAAATTATTAATTAGAGAAGATGTTTTTTTATATTTTATATATTTAATTGGATTTAATATCTTATTATTACTTCCATCATTTAATATAAATTCTAATTTATATTCATTATTATTAATATAATTTAATATATTTGATATAGAATATAATATACCTAATCTATTTAATATATTTATATTATTATATATATAACTTGTTTGTAATCTATTTATAATATCATTATATATATTTATACATCTTATACCTTGTAATTTTAAACTTATATTCATTAATTGTATACAATCTGATACATTATAATCTATTATTCTATATCTAAAACTTTCTATTAATGCATCTTCTATATTACGTTGTCTAATAAATATAGGTAATTTAGAATATGCAATACCTATTTGTAATATAACATCTGGAGGAAATTTTAAGGAATTATAAGCTATATTGTGCTCTAAATGTGGTAATAATGTCTCTTTGATGAAGTTACGTGGTATAGGTTTACGCAATATAATAGATTTGTTATCAGAAGTCTGTCGAATATCGACATTTTTTTTTTCATCCTCCTTCAATTTTTACATTTCCATTACGTATTATATCATTATTATCATTATATTCTTCAGATAATTTCATATTTCCATCTCCATTTCCTCCATCTTTACCTTCAGATGAATTACTATGATTAATACTACTAGTAGATGAATTATAATGATTAAAATATACAATTCTATAATTATTAATGGGCAACTTCGATATCCTATGATGACTAACGGGCAACTTCAATAATAATCCATGAATCATCCTAAAATTCATAATATATATATGCGATGATTAATTTAATATATTAAATAATTATAAAATAATAAAAAAATTATACTTAATCCATTCTAGTCTTCAATGAACGAGATATCACCTGATCCGGTGTCATTACATGAACTACAGCACCCCAACCAGAAGTACAATCATGATCTATCGAAGCCAATAAACACTGAGATATCGTCTCAAATAATTGATCAGGATCCTATATATCAATATTATATCATATCAATCGCATCTCCACTCGAGGTCCAATCCAACTCTCCTTCCACTAGCCGTGGAGGCCCCTTCTATTTACTTCCCCCTCCGCTTCCCTGAGATCAGCTACGGGTTCTCCACCTGAGGTTACAACACTACCTTCTCCATTGCCACGATCTCTGGGAGTGGCTATACTCTTTAGAGATAGGTAAATAGAAGAAGCCACCACGGCGAGTGGGATCAGAGGCCGTAACCTCAGGTGGAGAGCTGTCTGCAGGACGAAGAGATGCGGATTAGACCTCGAGTGGAGTGGACATCGTATGAATATGGGATGATGTATATATATACATACCATATTTGGTTTAAAGTATGTTTCGCAGATACCGAAGAGTTGTTCAGAGCATGATCCTACAACGGCGAAATCATTTGGAATGCATGGTGCTCCGATGAAATCGAAGCATGAGATATGTGGATTATTTTGTGAATCTAATCCAGCTACGATAGGTTCTACAAAGTATGGTCCAAATCTTTTAGAATATAGCATTGAAGAGATCATTTGTGATAATGTTTTAACATTCATTTGATATTCATTATGTAATTCATACATATTAACACGAAAATCAATTTCTTGTTTTCTATAATAATAATAATAATATTAGATTACATGTACATACAATGTTTGTATATCAGTAGCTAATCCACAAGCAGCAAAAAATGATTTATCTGTAGCTTTAAATACCTTTGGAAAATTAGAACTTATAGTTATTTGTTTATTAATACCTAATCTTTTATCACATGCTATAGCTATACAATTATTACCGACCATAGCAACAGCAGCTCCACCATTATATGTAGTAATATCACTCTATATATAAATATATATTATATTATAATATAAAAATAAAACATACCATCTTCTATTATAATATAAATAAAATTAATAAAATATTCTAGACATATCAATACATTACCCAACCTCACTAATAATAAATTATATATAAATTTTATTAAATACTACATTATATTTGCGATTATAAATTATTCATTAATAATAATTAAAATATTTTATTATTCTTGTTTTAATCTATTCCTTAATTGCTTTATCAATTCACTATCACGAATTGCATTCTTCTCCAACTTCTCAATCAATCTCGACTGATGCGATATCGTCTTCTCATTATTCTATAATTATACAATGTTATAATAATAATATATATATATATATATATATAAAACATCGTTCATTGAAACTATTATATAAATGCCCTTTCACTCGAAGTCCAATCCACCTCTCCTTGTCTTGCAGACAGCCTTCTCTATTTACTTCCCCCTTCGCTTCCCTGAGATCAGCTACGGGTTCCACTTTAGGTCATAATCACTAATTTCATTACTTCATTTTTACCTCTGAAATTTGAAGGAAATTCATCATTTCTGGGGAAACTCATGAAGATTGTGGAATGACTATTGGATGAAATTCTGATGTTAATACCTCATTGAAAAGGAATTTGATGATTGTATAGAGTTTACTCAACCTCATTTCATTCCAATTTATATCCATTGAGATATCTCTTCAAACATATATTCCGTCACTTTAATCGTATCTCATCGAAATAAGGTTTATAACCTAGAGTGTAACCTGTAAGCGATCTACGGGAGCTGGAAGGGGAGGTAAATAGAAGAGGCCGCCACGGCGAGTGGAAGAGGTGAAGATAGTGATTAGACATTGAGTTGAGAGGTAAGAGAGACTTATGGTGATTTATTGTGTTATGATTATATAGTTTGCATACCTGTATTATATCATTAAGGTCATTGATATGATTATTTTTATCGATTAATTGGTTTTTTAGTTTATTTATTTGATTTTGTAGATTATTGAGTGAGTTGTAATTTTTAGAATCGTGATCTTTAGATTTTTCTAATTTAATTTCAAGTGTATTGATATTATTTTGTAATTGTTCTATAATAGATTCTTTATCATATAACATTTCTTCAAGTACTTTAATTTTTGATAACCATCGATCATGATGTTGCATTCTAATTTCTGTTAATTCGATAGTTAATTTATCACAATTATTACATATATTATCATTTTTATTAATATTATTATCATTAATATCATATCCATCAGCACTTATATCACTATTAGAATCATTTATATTATTAGATGATGATTTTTTATATCTCTGTAATGTATCACAAGTTGATACAGAATATTCAGATGTATTATATCCTAATGATGATATAGAATCATCTATTATAATTCTTTTTCCATTTCTATTATGGGATATATTTTTTTTTAAATTTTTATTACGACCTTTCATATTTAATATAATAGAATTAAATTTATAAAGACATTATATAGACTACAAATAATGAATATTTTATAATTATTATATATATTAGTAATTAAAGATTCCAGTGATTATAGGTATACTTATATGCGTCTAATAATGAATGGGGAGTTGATATAATAATAAAATGATAATAAATGATACCCATAAGATAAATTATAATTGTAAGGTTATATAATTATAAGATTATCGTTGAAATTTTGGTTATAAAATGTGTTAAAATATAATTTTATGTATAAATGATTAAAAGTTGAATAAAATTAAGTAATAATATAAATGAACTTGATAAATACTTATTAAAATATACTATAATTTATAATTTAATATAATAATTATTTTAATTAATATATGACAATAGTAAATATTATGCCACCTTAAAGGCATATAAGATACTATAGAATAATAATTATATAATGTCATATAAGAATATATTTAATTAATAGGCACACATATTTATATAGTAATATATAATATACATAATTAAACGATTATAACTATTATCATAATTAGGTCATGCCATAGGTGGTATTCAAGCGATATTTTAACCTGTTGTCTGGCCCCATGAAATTATCATGAGAGTTGTGTATTCAACCACCCCTTCACTTATAATAATAGTGATATTATTTTTTTGATACGGGATTTTTTTTGTGATAACCGCAAAAAAATATAATGCTCTAAGATTTTACTGAACTTTTTGTGTGAGTAAAATATATTTAAATTATCTTATTGTCATTTGACCAAAATGCCTTGCCTACTTGTTTTACCTGCTGCATTAAGTTCCATACTTTTTTTAACAGGAGGCGTTACAGCCTTTATCAGGAAATCTTCTGAAAAATCTCTTATTCCAGCATCTGTTATTGCTGGAGCATTTGGTGGTAAGTCTATTCTCCCCCCATGTCTTCACACACCTTATTATTATTATATAGCCTCCTCTTACTTGATGGTCATTAAACCATATGAATATGCTGGCTATGTTACAGCTATTGTCACATCATTTGCTGCTGTTCTCATCGGTGCTTACATGATCGCCGCATCCGTTGACGCTCAAGTATGTCGGGTTCATTTAAAAATTCATTTTTTCTCTTTATAGGCTCAAAGAAAAACAATTGCAGCTGCTGTATACTCATCGGCTTTGTTATGTCTCGCTTACTATTCTGGCGTTGTTATCAAGATGGTATATACCATTCCATCTGTTATAACATACAACAAGAGTTTATTGTGAAGAACTTTACATCTCCTTTTATCTATTAATTAAATTACTTTATTAATTTATTATTCACGCGGCGTTTTATATATAATTCTTATATTTGTCCTCCTATTCTCGCGTCATCCTCACCCCAAGTCAATTTGACCCAGTAGTTGTTTACTCTTTTTTAAACATACATTCGGTAAAAATGTTACTACTATATTTACCAATTTTATTATTTGTTGTATATACTATAATCTTCAGTCGTAATGAATTTGTAAATCAATCACTTAAAACAACATTGACTACAACATCCGGGAAACCCGCATCCGTAGGTTTTATCACCGCTCATCCAGATGATGAAACAATGTTCTTTACACCAACCATCAATTATATCAATGAGTTCAAACGAAAAAATCCAAACCTAGTCAGTAACGTACATCTATTAGCTCTATCAAATGGTAAGATTTACACGAATTTCAACTATACATAACCAACAACATTACCAAAGATACCTGATACTACTCCATTCGATGTCCAATCAACCTGAGGTCCCATCCTACTCTCTTCGTCTTGCAGACAGCTCTTCTCCACTCGAGGTATTTCCACTCGCCGTGGCGGCCTCTCTATTTACCTCCCCTTCCAGCTCCCGTAGATCGCTTCCAGGTACTCTACCTCCACTTGAGGTCCAATCACTACCTTCATCATCGCCACGATCTCTGGGAGTGGCATTACCGTTTACGGGGAGATAAATAGAGAAGCTGTCTGCAAGACGAAGAGAGGTGGATGGGACTTCGACTGGAGTGGGTACGATATGATGGAGTAAATATAAGTTATTTATTTATAAATAATAATAGGTGATATTTTAGGTTTGGGTAAGACACGTGAATTAGAATTACTTGAAGTATGTAAGAGATATGGATTGACATGTAAAATATTAAATGTGCCGGGTTTACAAGATGGTAATTCTAATTGGGATAGTGAATTATCTAGAACACATGTTGTAAATTTTATTAAAGAAGCTGATCTATCTCTAGTATTTACATTCGATGATAAAGGTGTATCAAAACATCCCAATCATATCAGCGTACATAATGCCGTAAAGTATGTTCATTCATAATCCTCTACCTGAAGTCCAATCCAACTCCACCTGAGGTCCAATTCTACTATCGTTGCCACTAGGCGTGGAGCCTCTTCCAATTACCTATCTCTAAAGAGTATACCCACTCCCAGAGATCGTGGCGTGAGAGGTTGTGGGGAATGTAGGGATAAAAAACACTATAATTATAACCAACCCCATGATAAAGATAATAAACACCATATTTCTCCGCCTGAGGTTACCTCTACTGAAGGTTACAACAACCTCTCCTTCCACTCGCCGTGGTGGCCTCTTCTATTTAGTTATCCCTAGTGGGTAAAGCCACTCCCGGAGATCGTGGCAGAAGTTTAGTGATTGGACCTCAGGTGGACTACCCGAGAGCGATCTCTGGGAGCTTGAGGGAGAAGTAAATAGAAGAGCTGACGGCAGGATGACCTCAGGTGGAACGGCGAGTGGAACACAGGTTGTAACCTCGAATTAGTATTATAGATAATTATTATAGTAAAGTATTATATATTATTATATAGGGATGCTAAGAGGTCATTACCAAGTTTGAGGGTATGGTGTTTGGAATCGTATTCATTTTTGAATAAGTATTCTGGTTTATTATCATTATGGAATATGTTAGCGACAGAGTATGTTATATTATAATTATTAAATTACATTTTATATTAATTTTTTTATTTAGTTTTGCTGTAATTAAATTTTCATCTGTTGATATTTTTAAAAGTTTATTGATTTATCGTAGTCAATTTAAATGGTATCATCCACTTTGGTCAACATTTTCATCATATTGTTATTTAAATACATTTAAAGAATTAAAATTTGATGATGATAAATTTAATGAAAAATCATCTTCAACTTCTACAAATAATAAATCATCTGTTACTGTAGATGAAATAGAACTCTAATAATTAATATTTTTCATAATATCATTTATACATTTAATATACACTGAAGATATATTGCATCCACTCGAGGTCCAATCCACTCCACCTGAGGTTACAACCTCTATTCCCACTGCCGTGGAGGCTTCTTCCAATTACCTATCTCTAAAGAGTATAGCCACTCCCAGAGATCGTGGTGGAGGTATAAGCACTATGAATGCTTAACCTCACATAAACCCCATTAATGTAGGGATAAAAAACACCATTTCCACTACTTTTAACCATCTATTGAAGATTGAGAAGTAAATACAATATATACTATTATATCAATACAGTTGAAGGATGATGCATAGTTGTATGATGCTATACAAGTATTAATATAAATAATTATTATAATATATATAGTATATAAGTACTAACATGAACTAATACTATTATAGTAACTATATTATACTAGTAATAATACTAATTATATATACATCATAAAATTATAACAATATTATATGGAGATTATAAATGACAAAATACACTTTACAATTGCCTATTTTTGGCATTAACTACAATATCGAACATCTTTAAATCATGGGAACTTTCCCCATTTACACGACATTTTAAATTTACATTATTACAATTAAAACATGAGGATAAGTGTATTACCTCGACTACATTATCGTTATTATAGTATTATTGTCTCTGAATTAAATAAAAATACACATTACACCAAAGGTCCAATCCAACTCTTCTTCCACTGCCACTTCTCTTTGTCTTGCAGACAGCTTCTCTATTTACTTCCCCTTCCAGCTCCCAGAGATCGCTTCCAGGTTAGTTATAGTCTTTATCTAAATCTGACACATTTATTTTTAACAGCTTTAACTTTATGTCAAACTGTTCCTTTTTAATTGATGAATACTTCTCATTCTCATTATAAAAATATAAATCTTCGGAAGAATTTTGACACTTTATGGTCAATATTAGAATATGCGGCAGTCTGTTGTAATAATAAACCCTAACCTTATAACATCCATATTCGCCCTCAGCTCTTTCCCATATTTCAATATTTCTAGTCTTTACTTTGGAGATTACAGTCTTTTCATCAACAGCAAAGGTAGTTATTTCTATATCATCTTCTTCATAGTCGTATTTTTTTACTCCATTTACATTTATATTCTCAGACTCATTATAAGAAATATCAACTTCTACTCTTTCTTTGGCAAATTCAATTTTCATTTCCCACAATTCAGCCATTTCCATCAATGCTATGTTAAAATCACCCTTTTCAATTAAATTATATTTACCATTTTTGTTACTCTTTCGATAGTGTAAAGATTTCAAATCTGCAGAATTCATTACAATCAACATTAGAAATTCTGGTGATTCCCCAAAATAGTAGACAGTAACACAGCAACATGCATAGACTTCGTCATCATTCTCAACTTGCCATACAACGGTACTCCCATACATAACCCTGAAGATCCCCGTATTTTCACTAACTCTATATACGCAGGATTGTACATCTTCCTCTTTTGGATATTTCCTTTTAGCATCCTGTTTATCTAAAATAGGGTATTTGTTATCAGAAATAAACACTATTTCATGATATTTTAAATGTTTAAGCTTAACTTTCTCGGACATTTCTAAATCAGATCCTTCACTTTTGGTTGATGCTTTAAAGCAACTTTTAAACCCATTGCAAATACAAATGGAATTATGACGAATTTTAGCAAAGAATTTTTGTGGACGTACTAAAGTTACGATTATAACATTATCATTAGTAGTGGAATATTTAACCTCAAGATATATGAACCCTTCATCTTGTTTTGGGTCAAGAATTATTTTATCACCATCCACGAATTTGCCGATTTTGTACCTCCTCTTTGGTTCAATTTTATATGTTACCATACTTTTATTTTCAATTTTAGTTACTTTAACTTGATTTGTATCCTCCCTTGTGTGTATATCTAGGTCTACTGGTGTATTTTTAGCTGCGATTGAATTATAATGATATAATGCGATAATAAAGAAGAATTGAATGAGATACATTCTCTTCCAAATGCGATGCAAAATAATGCGATATCATATTTCAGATGAACAGTATCGTGTTAGTCATAAACTGCAGTGAAGTTTCAGTTTAATTGATGTAAAAGTAATTAATACCAACTGAGTGGTAGTACATCAGAGAGAAAATGAATACACATTTGAATGAGATAAATACATACGAAATATTAAAATAAATAAGATTCTATTATCTAAATTATATTGACATCACATATAGATCAAGGTTATGTAATAAAGTTCGATACTTAACTACATAACATCAACAATGGGGTATGGATATATTATGGATACAAATATAACTTATAATAACCAGAATAAATTTAATAACTGAAATATAATCAATAGAAGATTACTACATTATATTTCTCCTGATATAACTCTTCCACTTGAAGTTACATTCCTACTCTCTTTCCTACTAGGTATTCCCACTCGAATTCCCAGAGATCGTCTTGCAGACAGCTCTCCACTTGAGGTTACAACAACCTCCTCTTTCCACTCGCCGTGGAGGCTTCATCTATTTAGTTTCCCTTTCGCTTCCCTGAGATCAGCTACGGGTAGTCCACTTGAGGTTACATCTACTACACCTCCATCATCGCCACGATCTCCGGGAGTGGCATTACTCTTTAGAGATATGTAATTGGAAGAGCTGTCTGCAAGACGATTATAAGGTTGTAATTTCTGGTGGAATGGCGGCAGGGTCTTGTGTATTATTTCATTATTAGATTAGATTGATTATTGTGGTTATAGTTATTGTTTTAGGATTATATGTTTATTAAAAGTTATGTTTTTACTATTGAAGTTGGTATATTAGTGTGATTGCTTTAGCAACAGCGGCTTCATGATTAGTGATATCGAGTGTATATTTAGCATATGATTTGACATAATCATTTGCATTACCGACAGCAAATGATAAGTTTGATAATTTCATAATATCGATATCATTTTCATTATCACCAATGAATGCACATAATGTTGGATCTTCACCTAGATGTTCCATTAATATTTTTAAACCTTCAGCTTTATTACCACCAGGTGGTGTAACATCATATTCATAATTACCACCTTTTTTAATAATAAAATCTATACCATTTTTGAGTCCTGGTATTTCAATATTTGATAAATCATAATGTGTATAAATTGTATATGTTATAATATTTTCATTTAATAATTCATCTTTTGTTATTAATTCAGCTGGTGGACATTTTTCTAATTTACAATATTTATCAAATTCTTCTATAAATTCCATACATTTTAATGGTCTTGTAGGTGTAAAAAATATTGTTGATGATAATAATTCCTTCTCCTTTAAATATTCATACATTATTTTTAATATCTCTTCACTAAATTCAATCGATCTAATTAAACCTCCATCTTTATCAAATATAACAGATCCATTACAATATACACCAGGATAACCATTATAACCCGTCTCCTTCTCTAAATTATCAAATAAATATAAAGCTGCATATACCGTACGACCTGAATGAATTATTATGGATGAATCAAATAAAAATCAATTTCATATTATTTTCCAAGCTCGATGTCCAATCAACCTTTACTTCCTGCCATCAGCTCTTCTATTTACTTCCCCTTCCAGCTCCCGTAGATCGCTTCCAGGTACCACCTGTGGTTAAATACTAATCTCGGTGAGTTATGAATAAAATGACGAAGTTCGTGTTTGTTCGGATATCTTAGTGAATATAAATTGGAATAAAGTGAGGTTCATTAAACTAAATAGAATCATCAAATTCCTTTTCAATGAAGTATTAACATCATAAATATATCCAATAATCACTACACAATCTTCGGTAGTTTCCCCAGAAATTCAGGATTTCCTTCAAATTTTCGAGGTAAAAATGAAGAAGTGAAATTAGTAATGGGACCTCAAGTGGAACCCGCAGCTGATCTCAGGGAAGCGGAGGGGGAAGTAAATAGAAGAGCTGTCTGCAAGACGAAGATAAGGATTGGACCTCAGGTGGATCGGCGAGTGGAAGACCTCGGGTGGAGGATGATAATGATTGATGGGTAGGTTATTATTGTGGGTAGGATTGTATATGAACATACCGGTACAGAAGAATGGTACATCTCCACGATTTATAATTTTTTCAAGTGCCTTGAAATTTTTATTCATAGATTCTTTATTATCGGTATAAAAAGTACCGTCCAAATCTATGGCAAAGTACATTTGTGTCTATTTTTTATAATTTAACAATAGACAAAATAAATAATACACACTTGACATTTTATATAAAAATTTTTAATTTAATCATTATTTATATATATTAATCTTACTTTATCAATTCAATAATATATCCACTACAATATATTAATCATGGAGGGATGACTACCAATCACACATATAATCTCCATCACCCATCATATAATAAATTTAATACACCTAATAATATAACTCCAATGTCATATTCTACAACATCCATAATTCTAATACCAATTCCTACCTCTCTTCTTCTCCACCCAAAGTCCAATCCACTTCCACCTGAGGTTACATCCTTAACTTCGTCTTGCAGACGGCTCTCTTATTTACTTTCCCTTCGCTTCCCTTAGATCAGCTACGGGTAATACATTCGAGTTACATTATTATCCTATTACATTTTAATTTCTCAGTTAACACACTTGTGACCATCCTTTAGGCAGTTATTAGTGTCAGATTTGCAGCATTTACAGAGCATACTATCAGTTACCGTTTTGAGTTCGTTTTGTTCTGTTGGTTCTGTTTGGGTACTTCTATCGCCATTAAAAAAAAGACGACTAAACCAGTTCTTAACTGTACTTACAGCACTAGTTACCTTATTAACAACATCATTTACACCATCAATAGCAATAGTTAGATATTTGATCACCTCCATGACCTTACATTTACACTCATGTTTATTCTTCAACTCCTTCGTATACACCTCAACGAGTCTAATGAAGCGACAGGTTTTACAGTATTCGCAATTCTTATCATTAGTACATTTACATGTCGGAGTAGTAGGAGATGTAGCTGCTGAAGAGTCACCATTTTGTTTAACAACCTCCTTTACTAACGCGATAAAATCGTCTACTTCCTTACAAAACGTGGATATAGATTGACACTTCCCATCAGTACATGAACATCCGCTACTTCCACTCTCTTGATTACAACACACCATATCGCATAAATCCTTGAATACACCGTTCTCCGTGGATGTACTACTAGCGGAAGTTTGGCATCCACATTCAGTATTGCAATTACATGGTTCACCTGTACAAGTTTCGGTAGTTGAATCTTCAGTATTTGTAGGACATACTGTAGTATCTTTACAACCATTTTGTAGATCCTTTTCACCCTGAAGACTCCTCAAATCCTTAGCCTTTCCAATCATATCCTTATATTTCTCAAACACCTTATCAACCTGTTCCTTATTACCTTCACCTCTTCCACCTGAGGTCTAATCCAACTCTTCGTCCTGCCGTCAGCTCTCCTAATTCTTCTCCCTCCGCTTCCCGTAGATCACTTTCGGGTATTCCACTTCCACTTGAGGTTACATCCAACACACCCGTAGCACCATCTTCCATCATTCCCATGATGGATGATCCATCACAACCCTCTTAACTACCTTCACTTGCCACGATCTCTGGGAGTGGCTTTACTCTTTAGAGATAGGTAATTAAAAGAGGCTCCACGCCTAGTGGAAGAAGTGTTGGATTGGATTTCAGGTGGAGAGCTGACGGCAGGACGAAGAGTTGGATTAGACCTCGAGTGGAGACGGCAGTACTGACATCAGGTATATATATAAATGTGTATAAAAGAGATTGATTGCAGAGTGAGCAAGTTATTGATTATTATTGGTTTTGATTTTGGGTATGGTGAATTCGACATTGAGTAGATCTTTATTATTGATTTTGATGGGTGGTAATATAATGGGTGGTGATAGACCTGTATTGATATTACATACATTAGGGCTAGATATAAAAGATTGTATATTACTAGTATCACTAATATGTTTATTATTTAATGGTAGACCAGATTTAATAAGTATATTTTCAAATAATAAATCACATTCATCTATTAGATTATTATATATACCTTTTAATTTAGTATGACTAAATGTAGTATAATCTATATTATTAGATTTAGATTCATATAATTTTAATTCATTTAGTGCATTTAATAATTTTAATTTACGTTGTTTATATTCTAATAATTCATCATTATTTAATAATTCACAATGTCTTCTTAAATGTATTAATTTACCAGATTGTAATTGCATACATTTAGAACATGCTGTTCTTTTAATAATTTTATCATCATTTTTTATATCAATTTTTATATATTCTTTAGGAAATGGACATATACCAGGATATTTAAATGTATTATGAAATGGTAATTTACAATTATCACAAAATGTTATTAATTTATTTGGTAATCTTGTAGATAAAAATGTAACTTCTCTTTTTAATTTTATAATACCTTGTTTATCATCTAATTCTTTTTTATATTTTGCATCTTCTATACGTTTTATTATCTCATCTATTAAATTTGTTGGAAATAATAATTGATATGCCATACGTAATTTATTTTCTAATTCTAATTCTTCTGATTTTTTTAATTCTAATATACTTCTTTTATCACGTAATTTATTTTTATCCATTATCATTAATTTTTCACGTAATTCTTTTTGTTGTTTTAATTTTAATTCACGTTCTTCACCTGTTAATTTTTTTCTCTTTTCTTTCTCTTGTTGTATTTTACATTTAGAACATAAAAAAAATATCCAATTTTGTGTATTAGCATTCATACCACGTTGTGTTAATGAATAATAATAATCTTCACCTACATAATGTCTTTTATAATCTGGTGGAAAACAATCATAACAAAAACTTGTAGGACAATTTGAACAATGTATTAATAAATTACCACATTGTGATGATTTTCTAAAACATAAACAACATTCATGCCATCTACATGACCATGTTTTCTTAATATCATCTGATAATCTTTCACAAAATCTATGATAACTTTTTGGACATCTAAAACATTGTATTAAATCACCATAATCAACATCAACATTAATACCATTCTTATCTATATAATTTGTTCTATAACCTTTACCATTACCACAACAAAAACATCTATTCTCATGCTTTAATATACGTACATCACTCTTCGATGACCAGGATTCTGGTATATACATACTACTAGGACGCTTCCTCTCTCTACCTGAACGCCATAATAAACCAGCACTCTCTAATTGACGCAACATCTCTGTCCTATCACTCCTATCACCATAACGCCTTATACGTATCATTCCACCCGAGGTTATATCCACACCACCTGAAGTTACAACCTTATCTTCGTCTTGCAGACAGCTTCCTTTATTTACTTCCCCCTCAAGCTCCCGTAGATCACTTTCGGGTTTTCCACCTGAGGTTACAACACTAACATCCTTAGCACCATCTTCCATCATTCCCATGATGGATGATCCATCACTACCTTCTACTCCGGGAGTGGCTTCACTCTTTAGAGGGAGGTAATTGGAAGAGCTGTCTGCAGGACCAACGGTGGAGGCGAGTGGAACAGAGGTGGTTGTAACCTCAGGTGGAGAACTATGGGGTTTTTTATCTGACATTGTGGGAATATGGTGTTTTTTATCCCCACTATCACCCACTACCCCACCTTCTCCACTTGAGGTTACATAACTAACATCCTTAGCACCATCTTCCAACATTCCCATGATGGATGATCCATCACTACCTTCACCACGATCTCCGGGAGTGGCTTCACTCTTTAGAGATAGGTAATTGGAAGAGGCTCCACGCCTAGTGGGATCAGACGTGGATTGGACCTCGGGTGGAACGGTGGAGGTAACCTCGAGTGGGGGTGGAGATGGATAATTGTTTTGTGTATCATGATTGACGATATCATCGGCGTTATTATAATGATTGATGAGATCTTCTTCATCCATGATTTCATTAACATTGATAGCATCGCTACCTTCATCATCATCATCATCTGATAAATTTGCATCATCATCATATGGTGGTTTACGTCTACCTCTATTAACAAGATCATCTAGATATGAGTTGACAATTTCTTCACATGTCATATTTTTTAATGCTTTATTACCATGCATCATCATTTTTAATATAGCAGCAGGTGATAATGTCATTATAGGTGCTTGTGATATATCATCATAATCTATTTCATGTTGATTAGAATTAATTAATAATTTATCTAATCTTAATTTTTGTTCTCTACGTAATGCCATACGTTCTTCTACAGTCCATTCTGATATTAATTTCCAAATATGTACATCTCTTTTTTGTCCAATCCTATGTGCACGATCAATAGCTTGTAAATCTATAAATGGATTCCAATCTTCATCATATAATACTACATGATTTGCTGCTGTTAAATTTATACCTAAACCACCAGCTCTTGTTGATATTAAATATATAAAATATAAACTATTTGTAGAATTAAATTCTCTAATATCTAATTCACGTATTAATTTATTTGTTGAACCATCTAATCTCATATATTTCCAACCACGTGTATTACAATATGCCTCCAATTCATCCAATACTAATTGAAATTGTGTAAATATCAATACCTTATGCATCATCCTCTTCTTCTGATCCTCTTCCTTTATAGATGGAAGAAGATCTTCTTTCATACCGTCCGAATGAAGTGAGGAAGGTATCTCCGACGTAGGAGGAACATCCGATGATGTATGAGGAGAAGATGAAATCTTTTTCTTTTTAACATTATTTTTATTCTTCAAGTCTTTCCTATTCTTCCTTCTATTCGATTCTGTTGTATAATCTTCATCCTTTTCATCCTCTACTTCCTCTTCATCATCCTCATCTTCATAGTCTTCTTCATCTTCTTCAGAGGTATTTACTTCACCTGAGGTCTTTCCACTCGCCGTGGTGGCTTCTCTATTTACTTCCCCTTCCAGCTCCCGTAGATCGCTTCCAGGTTCCACTCGAGGTCCAGTATTACTCTCCTTTCCACTCGCCGTGGAGGCCTCTCTATTTACATCACCTCGACTCCCATGGATCGTCTCGGATTCTTCGCCACGATCTCCGGAAGTGGCTTTACTCTTTAGAGATAGGTAATTGGAAGAGCTGACGGCAGGATTGACCTCAGGTGGAGAGTTCACATAACTACGTTCGGAGGAACCTTCACTTCGTTCGGAGGATTCATCATCGGAATCTTCGATAATTTTTCTAAAATTTGTTTTAAATAGATTATTATCTTGTACAACTTGTATATTATTATCATCATATAAAGATTCATCTTCTAATTTAGCTCGATTAAATATACCCATTGGTACATAAGGGCATTTAGTATCTAATGTTGTTTCATTTAATCCATCAGATAAATAAAATCTATTTTTAGCTGTAGCTATAGGTGATCTTACAAATAAATTTGTTGTTTTATATTCAATTTCTTTCAATTGATCCTTCTTTAAACCCTCCATCTTCTTTCTAATCTTTAATTTATGTTCATTAATAGTATCTAATTCTTTCAAATGTGTATTAAATTTTTTAATATAACCAGGTATTAATATACAATTCTCATAATGTAATTGATTCAATAACTTATCTAAAAATGTTAATTTAGCACTAGCATAAATATGCTCATCATCTTTCATCTCCTTTAATAAATTCGCTTCCTTCTCTACCTCCTCTTGTAATAATACTTCCTCCTGTTTAAAAAATTCAAATAATTTCTCAGCTTGTAATGATCTACTCACTATACCCCTAGGATGACCACATACTATCCTCATCTTTATCACCAAACCCAATAACTTCTTTATAGATACATTCTCTTGCATCAATGATTTCACATTCATTAATGTTCTATACCAATACAACGATTTATTACTCAATGGTAACCATACATCATGAAATATCTTACGAGGTAATGTTATCGCCTGCTCCTTCAATCTACGCAACATCACACGACTCAATAATAACTTTATCGACTCCAAATCATCCTTTTTTATACACGTGGATATTACCTCTGATGGACGACCCCTCTTTTTCTTTGTAGACGAACTATTAAAAATCTGTAGGAAATGTGAAGAAGTGAAGTGAAGTAAAGGGATGTTATGATGTGTAGGGAAATGTGAAGTGTAGGGACGTGGTGGAAGAGGAGGACATGTGAAGTATAGGGGAATGATGGATTAAGGGGGATACATGAATTTCAGTAAAACATACATCATCGATAATTGTAGAATCTTTAAACATATCTGGAAACATAAAGTTTATCAACGTAAATAACTCTGTAGCATTATTCTGTAATGGTGTACCAGTAAGTAATAATCTCATATTAGCATATATACGATCCATAGAATGCCTAGCAGCACCCGATTGATTTTTAATACGATGAGCCTCATCTAATACAAGACATTGCCATCTTGATATAGTCTCAACAAAAAATGCCTCCTCACTTTTTACAGTCTCATAAGTTGTTATATATAAATCATATAATCCATTATAAGCTAATCTATCCTCCATTGCATGTAAACGTTCAGTTTTAGAACCACATATCTTTATAAATGTTAAATGTGGAGTAAATCTATGAACCTCACGTAACCAATTACCAACAGTAGATAATGGTACAACTATTAAATGAGGACCCTCAATATTCATCATTTTTAAATAAGATAAAAAACATAACGTCTGTATAGTCTTACCAAGACCTATAAATTATTTATATCTCTTTTAAAATCATAATTAAAAAAATACCCATTTCATCAGATAATATTGCACCACCAGTCAAAAATGATTTTAATAACCAATCAACACCATCCTCCTGATGAGGCTTTAATGATATACCCGATCTCAATGGCCTCGATTCCATCTTACGACCACTCGGATAATATACACTCTTATGAGCCTTTAATATAAACTTATTAGATTCAATAGACTCCTATAAAATGTATTGATGATATATAAATAATTATTATTACATATTTAGTACACTGAGGTACAATCAAGTCCACCTGAGGTTACCTCTACCGAAGGTCGTCCTGCAGACAGCTCTCCACCTGAGGTTACAACCCTATCTTCCACTAGGCGTGGAGCCTCTTCCAATTACCTATCTCTAAAGAGTAAAGCCACTCCCAGAGATCGTGGCAATCATGAAGATAGTGATTGGACCTCAAGTGGAACCTGGAAGCGATCTACGGGAGCTGGAAGGGGAAGTAAATAGAGAAGGCCACCACGGCGAGTGGAATGAAGAGTAGGATTGTAATCTCAGGTGGAGGCGAGTGGAATGTGGTTATAGACAAACTTCATCTTCGAGTGTTTCGAGTTGTTTTTCGATAGATTTATTATATCTGGGTTGTTTTCTTCCATTATCATTGATAAAAATTTTCAAGAGTGATTTCATGGCTTTATCTGTAACAAATTTTGATAGATCTTTACGATGTGCGAGTAGGAATCGTGTTCTATATTTATTGATTTTACTTTTCCATAATGCGATACATTTTTTTCTTTTTTTAACATTTTTTTCAATTTGTTGTATAGTCCATCTTTTATGCATTTGATTTAAGAATGGATCTTCACCTTTACAACATGGACATTCCCATACATCACCTATAGTACCAACATCAAATTCTGGTAAACAATCATGATGGAATGAATTACTACAAAAATCACAACCTAATAATTTACCATGCCTTTGACATACATAACATATTGATGCATTAACATGATCATTAGAATCTGATAATGGATTTCTACGTGATTCTCTAACATTTATAACTTTAAAATCTTCTGGACGACACATAGGACAATACCAATTATGATCATCTGGTACAGCTTGTAATTCCAAACATGACATATGATAACTATTAGGACAACCATCACATAATAATAATATATCACCAGAATCACGATTCTTCTCCTTACATAATTTACAACGCTCATCATTTATTATCTCATTCTCATCAACATATTGAACACAACTCTCACATAAAAAATTACTAAAATCTATCTTACCACCACTCACTTCCAAACCATTCGAATTCGTTATACCATTAGTCAATATATAATGCTCCAAACACTCCTTATGAAAAGATTTAGGACAACTCACACCTATAATTATTCATATTTATCATATTCGAAGGAAATTATTCCACCTGAGGTCTTTCCACTAGGCGTGGCGCCTCTTCCTTTTACTTCCCCCTTCGCTTCCCTGAGATCAGCTACGGGTAGTCCACTTGAGGTTATAAACCTTATTTCGACGAGATAAGGATAAAGTGGAGGATTTCGCATAAGTGAGGATATCTCAATGAAGACAATACAGAATGAAATGAGGTTCATTAAACTAGATACAATCATCAAATTCCTTTTCAATGAAGTATTGAGATCAGAATTTCATCCAATATTCATTGAGTTATTTCCAGTAGTTTCCCCAGAAATGATGAAAATCCATGAAAATTTAGAGGTAAATATGAAACTAGTGATTGGACCTCAGGTGGAATACCTGGAAGCGATCTACGGGAGCTGGAAGGGGAAGTAAATAGAAGAGGCTGACGGCAGGACGACCTCGAGTGGAAGAACAAGGTGGAGTAGATGATGGTGGAGCATTGCTTATGGAAATTGATGAACTATACTTACATCTGATGATGATATCACCTGCTTGGTAGTCATCTTGGCAGTGTTTACACCAATTTCTTCTTGGTGCCATATTGTGATAAAGGGTATGTGTAGGAGATGATAAATGTAGAAATGGTATTAATGTGTGTTGTGATTATGTAGTTTGCATAATTTTTTGAATTTGAATGGAGTGTTGAATAAAAATTAAACACAATAACAATTAATACACCTAAAAAGTATTAATATGATTATATAAAAATATATATAAAATGAACCTATACCGATAACAATTAACAATTAAAATACAGATTGAGTGGTAAGGAAATTAGGCGACATAGCCTTAAATCCTATTAAAATGCTTACGCGATATAGCGCAAGTTCTAATGTGTAATACATATGGTTTATATAATTAATATATGTAATGTATATTTATGTTAATGTTGTCTTTACCCATTTATAATGATGGTCAGAGTGGGGACTAAATAAATTGAAATTACCGACATCAATGGGGATCTTTTAAACAATAACTATTAAAGAAATTAATACATTATCTATAGTATAAATGCTACTAATACCCACTCCATGTTATAAACTATATTCCATATATATTATATATTATAATACTATTAATACACTTTATATTAATATTATTATAAGAATATTATAAGAGGATTAAGACAAGTTAATTATAATTCAATTAATTAATATATCATTAGTTAATAGACATATTATATTTAAATATAAAAGTTAAATAATATATTATAATTAAATTAAGTGTGGGTTATTTATTTATTTATTAAAATTATAAATTATTATTATATATTATAATACCACCTGCGATAATATTACCATTACTACGTATTATAATTTTACTTAATATATTTGTTGATTTGTGCTGTAATATATTTTTATAATCATCTACATCTATATCATATTTATTTCCATTATTTATTATATCCATTTTATATATAAATGGTTCAATATATATAGGTGTTGGTAATTCTAATTGTATAATTGCATACTCATTTGGTTTTATAGTATATTTTATCTTATTCTTATATTTAATTAATTTTATAATAGCACTTATCTTTGTATATCCTATATATATCTCTATAATTTGACCAATACTTAATTGTTGATTAGTATAATGTGATATATTTATTAATGCATTTATAATCTTCTCATATTTTATAGTTGAAGTACCATTACGTATATTTGTATAAGTATCTATATCTACCATCAATGAACAAGGTATAATATTTATTAATTCACTACCTTTAATATTTATAATATCTATAAAATCATTTATATATTCATCATCATCATTTAATTTCATATCATATACACCACATATTAATTTATTTAATGTATCCTTTATCTTATTAGTACATGTAGGTGTATTATTTATACAACATTTAATTTGTATACCATTTGGTAAAGCAACCATATCTAATGGATATTTTATAATAGAACTCTCATTATACATACTACAATATATATACCTACCAACCTCCCATATATCATTCACATGACATAATATACGATCCCTGTAAAATACCACCGGATACTCTATCAACTCCAATGCCACCTCCTATAAACAATATAAATATATAATATACATAAATCCACCTGAGGCCCATCTTTTCCATTGCATGGAGCTTCTCTATTTACTTCCCCCTCCGCTTCCCTGAGATCAGCTACGGGTTCTAGCTTGGTTAAATACTAATCTCGGTGAGTTATGAATAAAATGACCGGATTCACATAAGTAAGGATATCTCAATGAATATAACTGAGAATCTAATGAAATTCAGTAAACTCAATACAATCATCAAATTCCTCTTCAATGAAGTATTGACATCAGAAATTAATTCAATAGTCATTGCACAATCTTCATGAGTTTCCCCAGATATTCATGATTTCCTTCAAATTTTGGAGGTTAAAATGAAGTTAGTGAAATTATTACAAAATGACCTCAAGTGGAACCCGTAGCTGATCTCAGGGAAGCGAAGGGACAACTAAATAGAGAAGGCACCACGCCTAGTGGGAAGACAAGGTGGAAAGGAGAGTAGGATTGGACATCGGATGGAAGAGGAAGAGAATTCGATTGGTGATGTGATATATTTATAAATTTACCTGTAGTGTTTGTAGTAGGTGTTTACCATTATACCAAGTTGTATTGTTGGATTTATTGATGAGATTGATACCATGTAGTCCGGATGTTGGTATATAATAATTTTTGGTATCATTATAATGATTAGTAACAAGGGAGTTGATATGTTGTATTACAGTATTATAGACATTTTGTGAGTAGTCGAATTTATCTAATTTATTAATACACATGATAAAGTGTCTTAATCCTAATTTATATAATAAGAAATAGTGTTCATTAAAATAGTTGTTAAATTTATCATTTTTTAGTACATCATTAGAGTCTATAATGATCAAGACACAGTTTGCGAATATTGAGCTTAAGATTAGATTATGAATTAGATCATGATGACCGGGTGTATCGATGATATTAACTTTGATATAATTATAAGATTGTAAATTAACATTATGATTAGATAATTTAAGTTGGAATTGACATTTTTTACAATCTATAGTTATACCTTTTTCACGTTCATCATCACCTTGATCAAGTATCCATGAATAATCTTTGATATCATCATTTATATTATTGAGTAATTTTAATAGGTGTCCTAGAAGTGTAGATTTACCGGCATCTACTAATCCACAGACTACGACATTTAAAGGATATCTTTTATTAATATTGGCATCATTATTTATAAAATTTTTCTTCTTTTCTTTGACAGTTTTAACATTTTTATGTTTAATTATTTGAATTTTATTATCGTATTCATCATCATCATTGGATGATGTGTAGTAGTCGTCGTATTCTTCACTCCACTTTATATCTTTAACTCTTTTTACATTAGGCATTATATAGAGTTTAGTATTTTATAAACTAGATTAAATTTGCATTATAGTACCGGTAAAATTTTTTTTACAGATGATTGATATATATAAACTCGGTGTATAGACTACATTATTAGTGGGATATACAGACGTGATGATGGAAGGATCCGAAGGTAGTTCCGATGAAGAAGGAACTATCGACGAATGAAATGAGGAGGATGGAAGAGGTTAGTATTCTATAATATCCATAGAATATTGTAGTTATCGTTTCCAAGAGTATATTTATACTTTGTCTTCCAGTCGCTGCTCCGCCTGAGGTCCAATCCAACTCTCTTTGTCTTGCAGACAGCTTCCACTCGAGGTCCATCTTTCCCATTGCATGGAGCTCTTCTATTTACTTCCCCCTCCGCTTCCCTGAGATCAGCTGCGGGTAATCCACTTGAAGTTTGCACTTAGTAGTTGACGGTCCGATCTCCGGGAGGACCACTAGCAAAAATCTCTGGGAGTGGCATTACCGTTTACGGGGAGTGAATTGGAAGAGGCTCCATGCCGAGTGGAATGAAGATAGGTGGAGAAGGTGGTTGATTGGACCTCGGTGGAGGAGCTGACGGCAGGAAAGACCTCATGTAGAACAATGATGTAAATCATATACAATGTATAGACACATGAAATTAAAGTGTATAGAGTGATGATTTTATGTATGAAGCGTCTACTATTCTTCCTTTTTTTCATTTCATTCGGGGAAAATTCTTCATTCATCGAAGAATTTTCCTCGCTATACTCGGAATTTTCTCCTCACTGCGTTCGGAAAAAATTCCCTCCTAGCTTCACTCGTCTACGTTACCTCCTTCTTCACTAAGTTCACCTCTATGCTCTTCAGATCTTCCTCCTACGTCGACGATGTTACCTCCGTCTTCACTTCGTTCAGAACTTCCCTCCTCATTTCATTCGGATCTTCCTTCCTCACTCCGTTCGGATCTTCCTTCATCCTCATTCCATAATTAATTAACTTCATTCTATCATCTTCACTTCACTGCTTTCACTTCACTTCATTATGTCAGCTTCGGGATGATGATGATAAATTATAATCTCAAGCCCCCTTGTGATAGATTCTATAAGAGATAATTTATATTAATAATAAAATTATATATAAAAATATACATTAACAACTCTTTAAATATAAAAAAAATTTTCTTTATTTATGTCTATTGTTTATAATCGCATTTATAATAATGGAATGTAAAATAGTACAAAGATTATGTCATATGATGGTTAATACAGATGAGGATATAAGAAGGAAAGCATTACGTAATTTAAAAAAATTATTTTCTACAAAATTAGAATCATTTGATATATTAACAATGAATAAGATAACAAAATCATTATATTATAATATATGGATGACAGATAAACCATTAAAATTAAGAATAATATGTGTAACTATAGTACAATTATATACAATAATGAAATGTAAAGATAATATTTATATATATTTTAATTCATTATTTAATACATTATCATATGAATGGCATTTATTAGATAAAAATCGTTTAGATAAATTATTATTATTTGTTAGAATATTAACAGCTGAATTATTATATTTTATTAATAATAATAATTGGGATCTTAATTGTATTAATAATATTAATAATATATTATTAAATCATAATGGTATCTTCTCTAATAAATCTCTTGGTCTATCATTTCATTTCTTATATATCTATATTGATGAATTCTATAATAATAAAATCGAATTATTACAACGTAATAATTATAATGAACCAAATCTATTACAATTTATATATCTTATTAAACCATTCATTAAATTATCTATACAAAATAATAATAAACATCTAATCAATACATTACATTTATATATCTTTAGAAAATTACATACCATTATATCAAATCCTTCAATCATAATTTATATACTCAATATCATCAAAAATTATAAAATACATTCTGTAAATCGTAAATATATTATACAAACCATCAAAATACTCAAAAATATCGGTATCAAATCACAAGAACCAACACAAGATGTCAAATCATACATCAACTCAATCATTAATGAATTCATACACGAAAATAATACACAAACATTACAAAATAATCATATAAATGATACCACAACTGAAATACAATCCTCACCACCTGAAGTCCAATCCGACTCTTCACCACTCGCCATTCCACCTGAGGTTGGTCTTGCAGACAGCTCTTCTAATTACCTATCTCTAAAGAGTATAGCCACTCCCGGAGATCGTGGCGATGAAGAAAATGTAGAGGATGTAACCTCAAGTGGGAAACCCGATAACGATCTACGGGAGTTTGAGGGGGAAGTAAATAGAAGAGCTGACGGCAGGAATGTAACCTCAGGTGGACTACCCGCAGCTGATCTCAGGGAAGCGGAGGGGGAAGTAAATGAGGAAGGCTGTCTGCAAGACGAAGATAAGGTTGGAGATGAATGTTTTGGCAAGACCTCAAGTGGAGATATCATCAATTTACCATCATCGATATCTATGTATGATTATGACAGGGGTTCAATTTCTGATGGTGATTATTTGACATTATCGGATATAAGTGGTATTAATAATGGTCGTTTGAAGTTATGGATGAATAAGGTATCGATATTGAAGAGGTATATTACACGTTTGAGGAGATTGCGGATGATTGATGAGGATACATCGGATGCTTTGAATGATTACAAGATATTAAATCAATTGTTCTATTATGGTATATATCGTTTAAAGAGATTGAAATTAATGTATAAATTTAAATATAGTCGTGAATTATATAAGATTATAGATTTTAATAAGATTAATAATAAGCCTAGAAAGATTGAGATTAATATACAAAAGGCTATTGATAATATAAAAAATGAAGTATGTTTAATGATTTTTTTAAAAAAATTTTTCCTCCAACAGGTACCAATGACATCAGCTCTATCATCAAAAAATAAATGGTAAGCTTATAACCCAATGATAAATGAACTGTTATATATATATATTCAGTAGTAGTGATAATAATATTAAGCGTAAAGTTGTATTTAATTTACGTAATAATCAAGTTACAGGTAATTTAATTAGTAAGAATGATTAAATTTAATTATAATTAGTTATACCAAGAAGGAAATGTAAAAATAATTTTAAATTACCATTATTATTTTGATGAATGTACATCAATGTATATTATCAGAGATTACAAATCCATCATCATTACAATTATATACTGCTGTAATTTCATCAATATAATGACATAACATTCCTTGTATCATATGTTTAAGTGTAACATCACTTTGTGCACAACCAATACAAGCTCCACTTAATTTAACATAAACAAAACCTATTTCATATAATAATAATAATAATAATAAATAATACCTGTATTAGAATCAAATGAAATAAATGATATATCACCACCATCTTGTTGTATAATTGGTTTAATTCTTTTATCTATTAACATTTTAATACTATTTACAATTTCTAACTCAGAATTAGTATAATATTCTGGTATAATAGCTTTAATATTTGTAGTAAAACATCGTCTAATTGCATAATTACTATTTATAAACATAGTATTATATATATAATTTGTTTGTAATCTATAAATAATATTCGATATTTTAATCATTTGTAATGTGTATATTAAAAATGTCAATTATATTAATCTATATATATAATATTATTTAAACTACATTAAATACATTTTAAATACTATTATTACTAGTATATATATACACTCTGTGGATTACACCATCGAGTATATACATACATTCATTTATATATGAATCATTTGTGATTATAATTTATTTATCATTAATATAATATTTTATTAAATTAAAATTATATATATATATTTATTTTATAATAATGAATTCAATTAATATTTTTAATTCAATACTCTATATTGATGTCGATAAACGTTAGAGATTCCAATGACCATTTACCATTCTAAACTTGAAATGATTTAACTACATTTATCGAAGATTATAAATAATCAATCAATGGAGGATGATCAAACCATTAATGATGAAGGAGGAGGTGTGGAAGAGGAAGCTGGTTGTGGACGAAGTTTTGTGGAGGAAGTTAGTTCTGGACGAAGTTTTGTAGATGATGTCAATGGACGTGTAAATGACGTCATCAATGGACGTACAATGAATGACGGACATTCAGAGCCTCTTCCTGCATCAATGAGTGAAGGACATTCAGAGCTTCTTCCTACAACAATGAGTGAAGGACATTCAGAGCTTCTTCCTGCATCAATGAGTGCTGTCGATGAACAACATTCACTCCTCCATCCTCCTCCTCACTCCGTTCGGAACCTCCATCCTCCTCCAATGAATTCGAGTTCGATGGAGGATAGCGAGTCGTGTAATGTAAATTGTATGACATCGATATTTAACATGAACATGGCTCATGTAGACGCTTGTAGGAGATTGAAATGTACAAATCCTAGTATTAATACTAGTAATGGTACTATATCATCATATAATTCGTTGAACAAATTAAATATTGAAATGTTGGGTGTAGATTCATTATCCTATTTGAAATTTAGACAGAATACATTAACGAATAGTAGTAATACGATTTATACATCACCAGATACAGATCATACTGGTATAAAGAAGGAATCAAGGAGATTAAATTTTATAGATGTTGGTAAAGGTAATGAAATGAATGATGTATGGAATATAATAATAAAGAAGATTGAGCCATATTTAGATGTATATAGTATATTAATGATACGTCAGACATGTAGATTATTATATTCATATCGTTATCGTTTAAGATCTCATGGTGTATTATGTTTTAGGGGGTTTGTTGGTTATGATTCTAATACAATATTTGGTATAATATTACCATTGATACGTAGAGTATTAGGTTTATCAGATGTATGTAAGATAAGATTTGATTTTACATCATGTGTATTATTAAAAGATATATCTGTAGTAAGGATGTTAACATTGATTGATAAGATGTCAACAAAATATGATATGCATGAGTACAGTAGGAATGTTATGGAATTAGTATTTGATTTTTGTGATAATCTAACTGATAAAGCATTAGAGGTTATGTTAACTATAAAATTACCCCATTTACAGCGTTTAAGTTTAGTATGTTGTAGAAATCAGGATTTAACTGGTTTACCATTTATGCGTGATTTATCTACATATAATTGGCCTAGATTTACAAAATTTTGCTGCTCTTTTAGTAATATATGGCTTGAAGCTATACATGTTGTTGCCGATTATATCATTAGATGCAGTAGTAGTAGGAATATCTGTGCACGTCATGGTAGAAGATCCTTCGAACGAAGTGAGGAGGACTTGAAGAGCATAGCGATGAAGGAGGAGGTGGCGAAGGATGTGGTGATGAAGGAAGATCCGACGAAGGAGGCAGCGATTTTATCGGGAAATGAAGATGGAAGCGGAAGTAACAGAGTTCGAGATGGAAGTGAAAGTTATAGAGTTCGAGATTCTACACTTCAGACGTCAGTTCCTTCTTCATCAGTTCCAGCAACAATTCATTCTTCATCACATCGTTCTTCAGATCCCTCATCTTCACTTCGTTCAGATCCCCGTTCACCGCTACGCTCTTTAGCAACTCCTCCTATGTCGTCGTTACTTCAATCATCGATAGTTCCTCCTTCGTCGCAACTATCTTCCTCACTACGTTCAGGTCCATCATCTTCATTTCATTCGGAACTTCTATCACCCCTACGCTCTTCAGATTTTCCTCCTACGTCGTCGTCACTTCGATCCTCACTACGTTCAGGTCCATCATCCTCACTACGTTCGGATCTTCCTCCCTCCTCATTTCACTCGTCGATAGTTCCTCCTTCGTCGGAACTATCTTCCTCGTTACGTTCGAGTGGTGATGTATGTAGTTTCAGGCCCTTCAGTAACTGTGAGTTGGAGATATGTGGTTCATGGGGTAGTAGGAAATTATTGGAGAATTTAGGATTTGGTATATATATAAATACATTTACAAATGCATTAAAAAGTGGTGATGTAAAATTATGTTATAAAATAATAAAAAAGATACATTATAAATTTATAGAGATATCGAATAAGATAAGTAATCATAATTCATGTCTATTATTATTAAAAAATAGGGCGAGTGAGTTATTAGTAAATTGTCCTATAACAGTAAATGATCCAAAACATGATGTAAATGTATGGACATTACCAATATCAATAGTAATTACAAATGGTAATATAGATATATTTCATTTATTAATAAAACGTGGTGCACGTGTAAATATATGGGATTATCTTGGTAAATCACCATTATATATAGCATGTGAATTAGGTTTAGAATATTTTGTTAATAAAATGTTAAAATTTGTACGTCCACCAGATCCATATAATAAATATGAATATATACCATTATCAATATCAATATTAAATAATGATATAAATTTAGTTAAATTATTAATATCAAATGGGGTTAATTTAAATCCTATATTACCTAATATACGTAATTATAAATCACCATTATATTTAGCATGTGAAATTAATAATATAGAAATTATAAATTTATTATTAGATGCTGGTGCTGATGTTAATTGGCGTTATCATCATAAAAGTACACCTACATTATTATCATATCAAAATGATTATAATTGGTTACCAATATTTATAAAATATGGTGCTGGTTCTAATAATAATAATAGATGGGTATTAACTGAAGTATTAAGTTGTGCTATTATTAAAGATGATGAATTATCTATATCATTATTAATTAAATTATATCCATCATTATTAAATAATGAACATGATATTTGGTCTAAACCACATATACAAGCATCTAAATTAGGTAAAATTAATATATTAAAATTATTATTAAATCATATCGATATAAATAATATCGATTCATATGGTATGACTGCATTACATGTTGCAGCTGAAGAAGGACATTTAGATTGTATGAAATTATTAATACAATCTGGTGCATTATTAAATATACAAAATATACATGGTAAAGATCCATTACATTTAGCTTGTCTTGAAAATAAAATCGATGCTGTCAAATTATTACTCTCATTTAAATGTAATCCCAATATTAAAGAATTTAATAATGGAGAAACACCATTAATGTCTTGCATCAAATATCGTAATGAATCCATGGCATTACTTCTTTTAAAAGAAGCATATAATATCGATTATGAACTTACAGATAATCTAGGAAGAAATTCTATACTTTACTCACTCTTCTTTGGACAAAAATCCGTACTCGATTTCCTCATGAAAAAATGCCCAAATACCACAATCACAAACTGCCGTGGTAATACAGTCACACTACAAGATATCGCCAAAGATAAACATATGGCCATCGGTTCAGAAAAAAGATTACTCTGGAGATTCCTCAACTTTTATAATACCAAATCAAATAAACATAACTCCATCAAATTCCATTTTAATTGATGGAATTTACTCCACTCCACTCCACCTGAGGTTACAATCACCATCATCCACTGTTCCACTCGGCGTGGAGCCTTCTTCCAATTACCTATCTCTAAAGAGTAAAACCACTCCCAGAGATAGTGGTGAGGGTTGTGATGGATCATCCATCATGGGAATGATGGAAGATGGTTCTAAGGATGTGTTGGATGTAACCTCAAGTGGAATGATGTGTAGTACTGGACCTCGTGTGGAACCTGGAAGCGATCTACGGGAGCTGGAAGGGGAAGTAAATAGAGGAGCTGTCTGCAAGACGAAGGAAGGTCAAATGGAGAAGCTGTCTGCAGGACGAAAAGAGTTGGATTGGACCTCGAGTGGACATCGAGTGAATTGTGGGTATAGCTTCACTTTTAATATAATATAATAATAATAATAATAATAATTAGATAGATATATAAATGGGTAATAAGCGTGTATTGGAGCGTAAGCTTCAGTTATCTGAGTTGAAGCATCAGGTACAGGAGAGAAAGTCTCGTAAGAAGGAGTTGAAGGGTTTACGAGAGGATGATGTATCTAGTATATTAAAAAGAATGTCAAGAGAGATGGAATCTTGTTTAATTGATGAGAATGGTAAATGGAATATATATGAAAATGGTACACCTACACCAAGAGCACATTGTAGTTTTACAATGACTACAGGGTATGTTACAGTCGTTTATTTATATATTTAAAACATTATAGAGGTATAGCAATTATGTTCGGTGGTGAATTATTTGATGGTTTAAACTTAACATTGTATAATGATACATTTTCATACAATATAATTAAACGTGAATGGAAGATTCTAGTTACATCTTATAAACCATTGCCTAGATGCTCACATCAAGCTGTATATTACAAGTAATTTTAAAAAATTTCCTCTAGACTCATAATAATCATTCTAGTAATCGCATATATATATTTGGTGGTGAATATAGTACATTTCATCAATTTCATCACTTTAATGACATGTATTACTTATGTTTAAAGACATTAAGATGGTATAAAGTTGATGTTATAGGTAATGTACCTACACCTAGAAGTGGACATCGTATGGTATTATGGAATAGTTATTGGTTATTATTTGGTGGATTTTTTGATGATGGCAAATCTGTAAAATATTATAATGATTTATATTTATTTAATTTTAAAGAATCTAAATGGATATTAATTAATCAAGATCGATTTGTAAATTCATTACCATCACCAAGATCAAGTTGTCTATTAGTATTACAGACATCTAGTATGTTGAAGAATGATAGTCTTTATCCATTATATATCAGGTAATAATGTTTTAATGTATGGCGGTTTTATAAAATCTAAAGATACAATTCGTAATGTTCTTGGTACATGTTATAATGTATGTGTTGTGGATGATAAATGACCCTATAATTCTTATAGGACTCTTGGATTATAAATATGAATGCTGTATTGGATAATAATGGTTCAATATTAGTCTGGCAATCTATAAATACAATAAATAAACCAAAAATTTCAACAGGTTTGCTTCTAGTCTTTATAATTTTATTTTTAAAAGGCTTTGGTTATAGTACTCATCGCAATTTTGCAGTTATATTTGGTGGTGTTGATGATGTTGATGAAGGTGGCTTATCATTAAAGTCAACTTTTCATAATAGCTGCTATTTATTAAATGTAGATCAAAGGTTTGTTGGTGTTGCTGTTGTACTAATTGATTTATCCTTAGGAAATGGTACCCTTTAACTATAAACTGTGTCCATAATGAAGAGCTTACAGGTGATTTAAATTTATATTAAATAAAAATATCCATAGACTGTATAAATAAAGTAACGCTATCACCAACAATACCAATTGCACGAATGTATTCATATGTTGCGGTTTATAACAATACACTTTTAATTGGTGGAGGTATAATTGAAGATGGATCCATTGAAATTACTCTAAGCGATTTGTGGTCTATGGATCTAATCAAACGGTACGTTTTTACTCGGACTATATTAAGATTTCCACCCTAGAGATGGATGGGAATGCATATTCAAAGGACACTCCTTCAATGAAATTTGGAAGGGGGAGGATAGTGAGGAAGGTAGTTCCGACGAAGGAGGAAGTTCTGAAGGAAGTTCCGAACGGAGTGAGGATGAGGAGGAAGAAAGTGATGAGGATGATGAAGATGAAGAAGAGGGTGTTAGTATTGACGACGATTCATCATCCTCATCACTTTCTTCCTCCTCACTTCATTCGTCGGAACTAGCTTCCTCACTCTGTTCGGAGCATCGTCCTTCCACTACTCACCCTCGTGTATTGGAGGGTGAGCGTTTATCGGATTATTATAATCGTACTCGAAAATACTGGTTGAATGAATGTAAAAGAATAAATGGTTTGAATGATAATGACACGATAGACAAGGGTACAACGGACATTGATAAAAAATTAAAGGCGGACGCTTTTGAATCATGTAGACAACACTTTAACAGAAATTAAAATAAAAAATAATTAATTTCATTCTTTTATAATTCATGACACATAAATATATTTTAACTCTACAATAATTTGTGTCAGTATAGAGAGGATACGCCATACATTTATAAAAATGTGGGTTTAAATGATACGTCGTTGGGAATAATATTATATTAATAAATATATATATGAAAATATATAATTAGATCTATAGGATATTGTAATTTATATAATTGTTATTATTTAGTTAGATCATTGTTATTTACACTATTATAATCATGAATAAAAGATTGCTGCTTACCGTTGATATCTCAGAAAATGTCAGACAATTTTCTGAGATTACTATGCAAAAATTAACAAGACCAATAACATATAGAGATGTTCGTGATAAACGTACTCATATTGTATGTACTATGGGACCAGCATGCTCTGATGTTAATACAGTTGTTGAAATGATTAAAGCAGGTATGATATATATACATATATATTTCTTCATTCTTCATTTAAATTCCTTTATATTCCATTACTTCTCTATATATATATATATATATTAAATTACAGGTATGAATGTTTGTCGTTTTAATTTCTCTCATGGTACACATGAATCACATTCTAAAACATTATCAGTTATAAAAGAAGCATTAAAACTTGTTCCAGATGCTCACATTGCATTATTATTAGATACTAAAGGACCTGAAATACGTACTGGATATTTGAAAGATCATAAACCTATACAATTAGAAGCCGGTAAAACATTAAAGATTACCACCGATTATAAATTTGAAGGTACAACTGAATGTATTGCCTGCTCTTATGATAAATTACACCTATCTGTTTCTATCGGTAGCATTATATTAATTGCCGATGGTACACTATCCTGTGAAGTAACAAGTATTGGTGAAGGTGAAATCGAAGTTAAACTATTAAATTCTATCAAATTAGGAGAATATAAAAATATGAATCTACCCGGTGTCAAAGTAGATCTACCAGTACTCACAGAAAGCGATAAAGACTTTATTTTAAATTTCGGTATACCCAATAATATGCATTTCATTGCACTCTCATTTACACAAAATGCCCAAGAAATCAAATACGTACGACAATTACTAGGAGAAAAGGTATAGTCCATACGAATATAATAATGAACTTGATATTTCTCCACCTGAGGTCTATCCTTTCCACCTCCCTTCGTCTTGCAGACAGCTTCCACTCGAGGTCCATCTTTCCCATTGCATGGAGCTCTTCTATTTACTTCCCCCTCCGCTTCCCTGAGATCAGCTGCGGGTAATCCACTTGAAGTTTGCACTTAGTAGTTGACGGTCCGATCTCCGGGAGGACCACTAGCAAAAATCTCTGGGAGTGGCTATACTCTTTAGAGATAGGTAAATGGAAGAGGCTCCACGCCTAGTGGAAGAAGGGTTGGATTGGACCTCAGGTGGATTCTCCTTCATTTATGTAAATATGATAAATATTTATAGGGCAAGTATATTAAGATTATACCAAAGATAGAGAATATGGAGGGTTTACAGAATTATGATGAGATATTGGAGGAGGCGGATGGTATTATGATTGCTAGGGGTGATTTGGGTATGGAGATGCCTATTGAGAAAGTATGTTTAGCACAAAAGATGATGGTAAAGAAGTGAGTTTGGAATTTATAGATGTATTTAAATAATTTTAGGGCGAATTTGGCTGGTAAACCGATAATAACGGCTACGCAAATGTTAGAATCTATGGTTAATAATCCAAGACCTACACGTGCGGAGGCTGCGGATGTAATAAATGCAGTATTAGATGGTTCAGATTGTGTAATGTTATCAGGAGAGACAGCTGGTGGAAAATTCCCGGTAAGATGTGTAAGATTGATGTCAAAATTATGTTTTGAGGCTGAAAATTGTGTATCAAATCGTGATTTTATGTATGATCGTATATATACACAACCACATCCATTATCAGTTGAGGAATCTATTGCACGTGCTGCTGTATCAATATCAATGGATATTGAGGCTAAATTGATAATGGTATTTACACATACTGGTAATACTACAAGATTAGTTTCAAAGTATTGTCCAAAATGTTTAATATTATCATTATCTATTGATGATCATGTAGTAAAATCATCAGTATTAAATAGGAGTGTTCATCCATTATTAATTGAAACATTTGAGGGTACTAATAAAAATATAGAGAAGGCGATGGTAATAGCAAAGGAACATGATTTAGTTAATACGGGTGATTTAGTTGTTGTTGTACATGGTACTAGGGAAAATCAACCGGGTTCATCTGATCTTGTAAAAGTTGTTAAGGTAAATTGAAATGAAGATATTTTTATAATTCCCCACACCCCTTAATTTATATACGCAATGAAATCTATATATATATATGATTGATAGATGTCATTTCGTTCATTAGTTAGATTTAATATTAATAATAAAAATTTAACTGAACATTGTAGATGGCATATACAAATTAGTTTATGTCTAGAGCGTCAACCACTTGTCTATGTTGAGCCTGAGTATGAACGTTTATTTAGACAATTCCGTGAAATTTGGGCTATAAAAACTGGTAATAATATTAAATTACCATCTTTAAATACTATTGAACGTAAAATATCACATAAAATTATACCTAGTAAAGAATTATTAAAAGAATCATCGACAGAGGAAGATTCTACTAGTGAATTAGAGCAATCAGATCTTAATGAATTAGATAAGCTTTTAGCAACTGAATTTAATATTAAATCTTTATTATCAAAGAAGAAGAAAAAGATTAAAGTACAAGAGGTGGGTATATGATATGTGTATATTGTAGAGTAAATTTATTTTAATATATATATGTGTATACATAATTTAATTAGTATTGATATCATCATCTAGGTTGAAGAATCATCGGATACATTTATAGACAACGATTTAACTAATATTAATAGATTACCAGAGAGTTGGTTATTTTTTATAATACAAAATTTTGATAATTCTTGGTCATTACCAACAACGGATTTATATTTTGGTGATTCTGTTAGAGATGTTTGTTTAATAGAATTATATTTATATATTTATAGACACTTGTAAGATTATGTACTGAGCAAGTAGGTAGTGATTATAGACCATATTTTTTAGGTTATTGTCCATTTACATTTAATAAGATATTATATGAATCACCATGTGATATATTAGGGAAGAAGGTATTGAATATGAATAATATAATATAATTATTTATAGATATTTTATTATAGAGCTCGTCATATACCGAATTTATTAATGAATGTAAACAAAAGTATAATAAAAGATTATGCTTGGTGTAATATTAATGAATTAACAGATAGATTAGATGAAATAAGATATAATAAGATATTTAATACATTACCATTATTTATTTGAATTGAATGATATAATAAAATGAAAAAGAGAGAGGAGATAATATTGAATCCAGAGTCCAGGATATATTTGGCATATTTTGTTGATCCATTATATAAATCATTATTTTATTTATTTGCATATTTTTTATCATTATTTGTATCATTTTATTTAGAGAATTTTGATTTCTTTAAGATTGCAACGAATTCATTAATTAATGAATTATTAGGATTTTCTAAAATTTGTAAACATTTATGTTTGATTGTATATATATTTCAATGTTTAGTAGTTACTATAGGGTTAGTAATATATTTAATGAAATTTGTATCATGTGGTAATAGATTAACACATGATTTATTAGAGAATACTAATTTGGGTGGTAAAGTAGCATTAGTAACTGGTGGTTATAGTGGTATTGGTTTAGAGATATCATTACAATTATTAAGATGGAATTGTAAAGTTGTAATATTGGGTAGATCAAAAACAAAAGCTACAAATGCAATAGAATATTTAAAAAATGCTGCACAAGTGCCAATGTAAGTTAATATGATATTAATATAAGTAATTTTAGATCACGTATTGATTTTGTTGAAATGGATTTTAATGATATAAAATCTATAAAATTAGGTGTAAAGAAGATATTAAATGATTATACTACTATTGATTTCTTAATAAATAATGCTGGTATAAGTAAATCTAATACAGGTGTAACACCATTTGGATATGAAGAAATATTTACATCTAATCATCTTGGTCATTATTATTTAACAAATTCATTATTTGATATAATAATTAAATCAGAAACTAGAGTTATTAATATGTCTAGTATTGCACATTTTAGATATAATCCAAATGAAGATGATATATTTAATAATGGTAATACAATGTCATTAAAGAATGGTACATCATCTAATTATTATAGTAGATCTAAATTATATAATATTTGGTTTACACATTCATTACAAAGGAGGTAATTATCATTCAATTTTTTTTTCAATTTTAATAATTATAGATTTGGTATGAATAAAAGAGGTCCAATGTGTTTAAGTTGTGCACCTGGTATTGTACGTACTAGATTACTTTTAGAACATAAACAAGGAATGTGGTATAAATATGTATGGTTTTTATATGTCTTCTTTTTAAAAAAACCACAAGACGGTGCTGCTACAGCATTGTAAGTTGATTATAAATTTATTTATCTACTATAAATCTATAGATATTTAGTATGTGCTCCCAAAAATTCATTAGTACCTGGAGCTTATTATTATGAACGTAAATTAGGATTCGTTAGTTATTATGCACATGATTATGATAAAGAAGAGAAATTATGTAAATTATCTGATGAAATTATAGAAAAAATTCTTAAAAGTTGATGGAGGGATGAAGTTCCGAGTGTAACGAGGGAAGATCCGAACGAAGTGAGGAAGACGACGAGTGAAGCGAGGAGGGATACTCTGAAGAGCGTAGCGATGAATGAAGTCAATGAACGAAGTGAAGGAAGTTCCGAATGAAATGAGGTTGGACGAAGATCCGAATGAAATGAGAGAGGAACTAAGGAAAGACATGTAATGAAGTGACGTGGACTAATCAATGACATCGAATTGATATTACCTTCAATCTTCAACCTCCAACCTTCAATCTTCGGATTTCAAGCCTCAACATTCGGTTTCGGTCTTCAACCCTCGGTTTCAGTCTTCAACCTTCGGTTTCGGTTTTCAGATTCTTCATGTAGTCTACGATATTTTTGGTGATTTGATAATATTCAGTGTTAATATCATCGGTATATCCCATTATATTCAATGGATGTATTTTATACTCTACTTCATCATCACCACCATCTAAATTCATACCATTATTTAAATGTCTTAAACAGTACATTGTTAAGTTTATACCAATTTGTTCTTCATTCATTGTAGGATCTAATAGTAAATAATCATCACATTTACAAAATGTTACAGTATATGGTAGTGATGAAATTATTAATTTCCTATAATAAGATTTGACCTCGTCCAATATTAAATCTCTATCCATCCTATCATCACTTGAGTCATTGCATTGAGCATGAACAAAGTAATCATTCTTTTTGCAATCTTCTAAATTTACATCACCATCATCCAATAATGATAAATGAAAACTGTTGTACCTATCATTATATTTCAATATTAAAATAGGTAATTTAGCAGCCGTCAAGGCATAAGTTACAGATAATATAGATGCATCTATAATGTTACCATCATATTCCTCACATGTTAAATTAAAATTCAATTTCCATCTCAATTTATTAACCTTAATAAATTTAGACATAGGATCATTAGCATCATCCGATATTAATTTATATAATAAAAATTGATCCTTTGGTAATACATTATCTGAATTTAAACAACCCTCTATTAAATTAGAAATTATATGCGATATATTTATACAAGGACCATTCATATCATATATTTCATTTACAACATACTTTGGTATAGTTAATGATACATTTACTGATGATGAAGGATCATCCATAAATGATGAATATACATACGGCTTATTATCATATGTAGGCACAGCTCTAATCAGACAATGAACTACCGTATTACCCAATGATATTCTTATTGATGATATAACTACTCCATTAGTTAATGATAACTTTCTACCACTTTTAACATCCTTTAATAAATTTACTACATTTATACCACGATAACCTAATAATATACGACCATCTGAACGAAGACCATTTTTAAAAAAAGCTTTATTGAAATTCTTCGGGTCAATATTGCGATATACCTCGCTAGATATCACTATATCCTGAGGTATCGATATATCCATAGATTCCATGAATTAGATGTACTACAATTAACAGTTTAAGTCATTAAATATATCAAATTGATTCATTCATTTCGTTGATGATTCATTAATGTTACTGGTTATATTTATGTAGCCATGTCACTCAACCCACTAACACCAGTGGTAGATTGATTACTAGAGGTTGATTTTAATAAGATTTTAAGTGTACAGTATAAATATTTTAAAGTTATAGATTAAGGATTTTAAAGGGTTGAGATTGAGATTTTACAAGTGAAATTTGGATATTGTCTATAAGTGTGGATATACACACTGTATTTCGCCAAAATGAGGGATTATACCATTAATTTTATATGTAATCGCTTTAGATTACATATTATTAACTTAAAACCTCCTAATTGAAGATCTATTAATGATATCACGGTGGAAATTTCTTAGATGGTCTTAAACGAGTCTGAGTATAAAGAGTATAAATGTAGAGATTATGGATTAAATATAGGTATATTCCTATTAAATATGAAAGGATCGGTAATATAAATGTATATTATATGTATTTATGTGGTAATAATAAATGTAGCAGCAAATGGAATATCATTCTTAGAGCAGCATGATCTGACACTTGTATTGGTACCAGAAATACACAATTGATGTTGGATCCATGTATTATAATAGGCTATGACATATTATTTATTGTTATGAGAAAAAAATATTCCTACTAATACACATTAGGAAATTTTTTATATCGCTTAACTTTTAATTATAAATACTTCACATGTATTATATCCTGTGAATATGTTATACATCGCTCAACTGAAATTACATCTTTATTTCTCATATATACAGGGCTGACATTTGATTTTTAATCACTGATATTGAAGTATTTAAATCAAATGTTTTAAATTAACTGAATTGTAATATATACTTCAGCTATATTATATATACACATTATCGCCATTTTTTTATATATCAAGTTAATACTATACACACTTTGGTATTAAGAGGATTTTGTTTTACACACTTGTTGATTTGTTTATGTCATTTGAAGATTTGTATAAATTTCAGAAAAATGCAGTCCGAGGGCTTATTTCAACCATCTAACATGGATATAAATACTTATATGATTCAACAATATTTGATGAATGGTTATGATCCAATGGTATCTTTAGGTACAGATCAAATGAATATAATGAATCCATCATTACCTGATTATAAAAATATAAATGGTAATTTTATACCTATAGACAAGGTTGTTGATGGTGATGCGAATTCATGTACTGGTAGTACTGAGAATAGTGCACAGAATTTATATATGGATGATGATATTGGTTCAAAAGTATTTAATCAATATGATAGTATAGGTAGTTATTCAACAATAGCAGGTATTAATCATGATAGATTATATGGTATTATACCAGAATATAATATTATACCATCAGAAAATATTAATGAACAAACACCAAATTCTACTATAGATGGTGAATCTATAGGTGATGATGATGAATTAATTGGACCAGATGGTACAGCACCACCTAGTAATCGTAGAGATCCTATATATACAGCTATATCAGGTTTAAAATGGAAACCTAAAAGTAAAAAATGGGTAGTTAGATGGGATAATCCAATTACTAATAGAAGAGTATATAAATATTTTTCTGGTGTTAGATATGGTTTTATGGGTGCTCATAAACGTGCTAAATATTATTTAGAATTTTTAAATGCATCTGTAGGTAGAATCGCTCAACCTAGTACAGGTAATCCATTTTGTAGACGTACTGAAGGTCCACCAAAAGGTAAAACAAATAAGGGATTATTAAGAAGAGTACTCAATAATAAATCAAATTATAATTTTTTATCAAATGGATCATACAATTGTAATGATTTAAATATTCCCATATTTAAGGGATATAATAATGATTACTATACACATCATAATAGTAATCCATATGTAGGAAGCTCAAATGATAATCCCTGGTGTTTCAATGATCAATTTATACAACACAATAATGTTTACATGTAATTTTTATTGATTTTTGAATAATTTATTTATATGTTGTATCTCATTAAAATGTCTAGTCCATTGAATAAATAATGATTAACATATACTAAAAATTTCAAGTTAGTAAATTTAAGAGTATTTAATTCCATTTTGTAAGCTGTATGACATGTGTAATGTCCATTCGGAAAATAAATTCTTCAATCTTCATCTTCAGGAGAAGTGTATGGTAGATCAATATATAGTCTCTATAAATGATATGAATTCATCAATATAAAACATACCCCTTTATTTTCCCTTTTCCAAATAGCATCGCAGATGCTACTTAAGGAATAACAAGAAACACAACCACCAAATATTGTAAAGAACCAGTATCGTTTAGTATGTTTTAAAACATGATCATATATCCTATAATTAATTAATATTAATATACATTTATATGCAATACCTTGTAGAACTTAGAAAATTAAATAAAGGTGAGAGACAATCTTTACCCTTTCTACTATAACGTAAACTATTCCATATTCTATTAGGATATTGATCAGAAAATGGACTACCAAACACCATTTCTTATCTTTATATTGAATTAAATATTCATGTACTCGTTTGCATTGCTACTATATACTCCCCAGATTATCATTAGATTGTACAAGTATTCATTGAACATCAATGTTATAGTTATTACCTAGCTGCAAACTTGAATTCAAATAAAATATTAATAAAATTCATTCAGTTTATAACGAATTTATATAGACGTTGGTGAGAATCACTAGTAGTTCTACTTCTTTGACTTTTATGATTCACTTTATCTAACATTTATATAATTTACACTATTAATACTATAATTCATTACAAAAAGGCAGTTATACTTACCTAATTGGTCCGTCATGTGTAATGTGTAGTGTTACTATATGTCCACATCTCATCACATTAACCTTCTCATTACCATTGTAAATTATGTCATATTTTTATACTAAATGAATAATCAATAAATAAATTTATAATTAATTGGAGGCAAATGATGATTTGTTCATTTTGTAAATTGTCTAGGATCTGTTGGATGTAATTCATCCATAATTTTATACTAGATATGTAAAAGAGATCAATTTAGTCATTGATTCTTTTTATACAGGTGTATAATTATAATGTTTATAAATATTAACGGAATGTTTATCGCAAAATTATCAATACATGTCTTTTTATTATTGTCATTACTGTATGACTTGAAATGTATAAATTCCATAAAGAATCACACTTTAAAATTTGAAATCAATCGCAATTTTCATAACATGGAATTATATTCTATTGGATTCATTTCTCCAAAGCTATTAGACAAGATTAAATACACTCGTATCGCACCTGAATATGCAAGAGGGAAGAAGAAGGATACTCTTAACGATGATCCAAACAATACACCTCCTCACGACGAAGATAATCAACGTCTTTATACTGCTGAGGAGATTGTGGCTTATCATATGAATAATGGTTCAGAGGATGAAGATTCTGGTAGTGGTTCTTCAGATTCTGGTAGTGATCCATCAGATTCTATATCATCTATTCAACGTGACGAAAAAACCGGGGAATTTCGCTATCTTACCCCTTCTGATATTAAAGTTGGTCGTATATTTCAGTATGAAAAGCGACCTATTGTAGTGCCTAAAAAAGAAAAAATGACAATGGAGGATGTTATAAAGAGGAGGATATTACCGTTGCCTCCATCAAGGAATTACACAGAAAGGATTCGTCAAAGAAAACCTGAGAAACGTTTAGGTCTTCGTGAGAAGATTAAAAAAGAGAAGATGCGTATAAAATCAGATACAAAATATTTTGATGATTATTATTTTAATTATGTACAATTAAATAATTTAGAAAAATATAAATCGATCTTTCCTGGTAATAAGATTAAAAATATAAATTATAATTATGATATAAATGAGTTGATAGAAATGTGGGATACAAAAGGTACATATTTTTATATGAATACATCAAAATCTGTAGCAGTGTTGGATATATTAATGAGAATGATAGCATCTATAAATCCATCTAAAGAATTAATTGATAGGATATGTAAACATAATTGTTTTTTAAGAATAATGTCAGGTATTTATAAACATATTAATATTATAAATAGGATAAAAGTTAGAAGACATTTAATAAATGATAAGAAGATATTAGAATCAATACCAAAATTTACATGTAATGAATTAAATATTATTTTTAAATGTATAGCATATTTTAAATTTAATAAAGAATATATTATTAAATCATTAATAGATTATATTAATAATAGGATATCATTATTTAATATTAATGATTTAGAATCTATTGGTATATCATGTATATCTATAGGATGTAATTTTAATATACGTGAATATATAAATAAAATTAAAGAGTATTTAAATCTTTCAACTAATACAATTGATAAGAGGAAATTTGATCGTATAATAAAAGGATATGATGATAGGATACATTCAAATGATAAAATAAATTTAAATGATGACATTATAAAGAATGAATTAGATATAACAAGAATTATAACAATATTAACATTATGTAATAAATATGATTATATGGATAATGAATTATTTATATATTTAGCTAATATTATTAAAAATAAGTTAGTTTAATAATATCAATTCAATTTCATTTCATATTTTAGTAATAATGATATCAATATTTACCCTACAATAAAATTATTTAATCAATTTGTAATTTTACATCATTTAGATGAAGATTTATATACAAAATTATATAATATTATGATAAATAATAAAGAATTATTAAAGAATAATATAAATTTAATAAAATTAGTAAGATATCATACAAACTATATCATACATATACTAATTCAGATACATGATATGACACTATGCCATCTAAAACCAAATCATAAACTAGTCGATCATATCTCCAATCTAATACTCAATAATATACAATCATATAATCTAATACAACTCTCATCCACAGTCAGGTTTGTATACTCTACACGAAGTCCAATCCTTATCTTCGTCTTGCAGACAGCTATCCACCTGAGGTTACCTCTACCGTAGGTCTTGCAGACAGCTTCTCTATTTACTTCCCCTTCCAGCTCCCGTAGATCGCTTCCAGGTTACACCTGAGGTTAATTTCTAATCTCGACGAGATAAGGTTAAAGTGACTGAATCCATGTTTGTAGAGATATCTCAATGAATATAAATTGGAATGAAGTGAGGAGGATAAAATTAAATATAATCATCAAAGACCTCTTCAATGAAGTATTGAGATTTAAATTACATCCGATAGTCATTCCACAATCTTCATGAGTTTCCCCAGAAATTCAGTATTTCCTTCAAATTTCGGTAGTAAAAATGTAAAAGTGGAAAACAGTGATTGGACCTCAAGTGGAATACCTGGAAGCGATCTATGGGAGCTGGAAGGGGAAGTAAATAGAAGAGCTGTCTGCAAGATGACCTCAGGTGGAACGGCGAGTGGCAACGGCAGGACGACCTCAAGTGGATCAGTTACTAATATATATTGTTTTGATTAACTATAATTTATTATAGGAATTTGTCGATATTGGGTATATATAATGATTTATTATTCAAGAGGGTATTTGAGACACCGATATTTGTTAAAGTACCAACTGTTGATATAATGGATCATATAAGGATAGGTTTAAATAGTAGTGAGGTTAATCGTAATAGTTATTCTGTTAGTTTCTAAATAAATACTAGTCCTTATTCAATTTCAAAATAGGCTTATGTTTCATATCAACCAATTTGTATATTAGACAAAATCTTTTCAAATATACACATGGCATATACCGGTTATTCAAGTGAATTTAAAAATAATAGTACATTCCAATTTTCTAAAGAGGCTGTTAATAATTTTAAGGTAAATTTCAAGCTCCTTATCTTTCAACATCTTCTATTTCAGGATATCTACTTGAGAAATAAGAAATTATGGTCATTAAATTCTTCAGCATTACATTTGGAGATCTCAAAGATTATAGAAGATGTATATTTATATTCTTGAAGATGTTCATTATTAATAGGTATTGTCTATTAAATGCGAATTGGAATATACAACCGAATCCGGTTATATCATAGACATTGCTATACTACCACATAATTTGAAAGATAAAATAGATGATATAAGCTTTATAAAGGATAAAAAATGCGCTATTGAAGTACATGGACCATTCCATTATCTACAAAAATCTACAAGTATATTCCCACCACCATTATCAAATAAAACACTCTTCAAACAAAGGTATATTTATACAAACACTCATAACATTCAAACATAGAATACTACAATTCAACGGATGGGATGTCTCACACCTAAACTACTGGGATTATGTACCATGGTTAGCCTACACATATATACCAAACTAAAATGTTGTACACTCCACTCGAGGTCTAATCTATACATTCTCCACCTGAAATCCAATCCACCTCTTTTCATCCTGCCGTCAGCTCTTCTATTTACTTCCCCGTAAACGGTATAGCCACTCCCAGAGATCGTGGCGGTGAGAAGTTAGTGATTGGACCTCAAGTGGAGTACCTGGAAGCGATCTACGGGAGCTGGAAGGGGAAGTAAATAGAAGAGCTCCATGCAATGGAAAAGGAAGATAATGTGGAAAAGCTGACGGCAGGATGAAAAGAGGTGGAGTGGTATCGTGAACATAAGGTCATAAAATTGTAGTTTTGTTGTTGACGAATTTATAATATGATAATATTCAGGATGACAATGAGGAAGAAGCGTGCTGTGATAACGAAGTTGTTACCGGATTGGGTTAAGAATGTATGTAAAGTGATATGATATTAGTTGATGTTATTGAATTTATTTAAAATGCGATTGAATCCATCTTCTGGTATTTCTATAAATTAGTTGATTATAATTTATTGGACTTACTTTCGACATGGCAATGACAGATATGATTATTTACAATTTCCTAAAGAGTATATTTATGATATTAAATGTTAATAGACATACATTATCATCATTGAAGTGTAATATTTTATGATATTCTAATACGGTTGTAGGTCTTTTCCATGGCAATACTACTTCATCTTGTTGTTCATTACGTGTAGTATTATTCTTTAACATGTTTGTTATCATATTTTGTATCTGTTTATATGGTTCTACGTTTGTATTTTTGGGTGTGATTGTTACACATTTTATCCTTGTCAGATTACAAGTCATTATTGTAATGATTAAATATAATATTAAATACATTTTAATAATTTATTTACACATTTATACATTTTCACTAAATAAAAATACATTTACTGATATCCTTTCCTTAGTCCAAGGCATGACATCAACACAGATTAATCATTGTATATAATTGATGTATTATTAATAAAAATAATATAATGAGAATATTTCATAAAAAATTTGTTAGAAAAAAATGTAAATTATTGAGTATTATTAAATATCCATTCATATCAGATTGTTTGAAAATACCTACATATGCTCCTAAACCTAATGGGAACTTATGTACGGATATACTTGGTAATTCCTTCTTAGGATATAGAAAATATTCTATATTACGGTATATACATATATATTCATTTTATACTGATGATATACATTATTTGAATAATAATCTTAATAAATATTTACAAAGAATTTCAATACCTCATTTATTATTACTATTTCAGGTAAGTCTATTTATGTTTTCTATATTTATACCTCATAGATTTATTCTTCTAATGCCAAATTTGATAGTGAAGCATCACTTTTATTTATTGAATATCTATCGCAGCGTTTATCTAATGAAATGATTAAAGCATCGCAACTCGACATTTTAAATGAGTATACTGTAAATGTATCCCATGGTATTGTACAGAAATTGACATTTTTAGATCAATGGAAATTATATAAGCTACTATTTACTGATAGACATTCATTACTCAAGTCACGTGATGAAATGTTAGATAGTAGTTTTCTAACACTCGAAAGAGAAGGAGATGTTACTAATAATGGAGATTATCAATATAAAAGGGATACTATTGATCCATTACCTTTATCAAATGATAATACATCTACCCTTTCATCATCTAATAAAGACACTATCATCACTACCTCATGTACATCAATGGATGAAAATAATAATTACATGCCTCAAAACAATAAAGATGCATTAAAACCTGACAACATCATGTTATCTAGTCAAGTTGTAGATATGATCATGAGTTGTATATTTAATATCAAATCATGGGAACATGGATATCCATTTAATAGTTGGATAAATCAATATTATATTCACAACTGTTATTTATATCATCCATTATTATTAAGATTATATGTCATGAATATATTACCATTTTATGATAATAAAATATATTTGGATTTAGATTTCGATATACTCTATAAAACATTAAAAAATGATCTATCAATGATAAATGGTAGATCATATGATGTTGAAAGTTGGTCATTTAATATATTTAAATATAAAAATAAATATTATATTAATATTAATAATCAATTTGATTTTAATTGGTATGATTTCATTGATATATTTTCAACCATCAAGAGATTATCAAATGATTCTATAGTAGTCGTGACATTATTAGTACCAATAGTAAAGATTATAATTGATTTAATTAAATATAAAGATATAGATATAAAATATATAAATAATTTAATTACAATTTGTAATAGAAATGATTGTACAAATGGTATAGAATTACTTTTAGAAACTATTGAAGATAAATTATTAAATCATTCTATTATTACAACACCATTAGATTTATGTAATCTATTACAAGCATATTATAAAAATAATTTACATTCACAAGATTTAATTGATTTATTATGTTATAAATTAAATAATATTGATTTAAATACATTATCTATATCATGTATATCACAATGTATACAAACATTAGGACGTATACAACCATTATTTAAAGATGATACATTCTTAGATCATATATCTACATTTCTACTTGAAAATGATCGTTTATTAACCATTACATCTGAAGCATATTGTTCAGCATTATTATGGGGATTCTATAAATTGCACTATAAAAATCAACAATTATTATCATTATTTTGTAAAAGATATATGATAAAGAAGAAGGAATTACCAAATATTAATTCATTAGTAATATCATTAACATCATTATCAAAATTGGAATCATTAGATAATCCATTGATTATAATAGAAATATATAAATTAATATTAAAAGGTATATCAACAATGACTATAATGACATGTCAACAATTAATGACATCAACAACAAGATTATTAGAACATATAATGACTGATAATTATTCAGATGATAATATATTAAAATCATTTCAAAGTATAACTTATAAAGTTATAAATTCATGTATGAAACATGTATGCCAAAAACAATTAGATCAATTAAATACTACACAAGCTGGTGCTATATTAAATTCATTATATAGATTAAAATTAAGAAATGATGAAATTATTGCACAATTAATCGCATCCATTATAGGCTTTAAACCAATCTCTAAAAAAGATCTTGGTAAAAATTCAATACACTCACCCAGAAAAAGTATATTCTCATACCATTCATTACCACCCATACCTTTCAATGCCAATGATTGTAAAAAAAAATTAGATAATATCGAAGCTACACACCTTGTCGGTATCTGTGAAGCCATATATGGACTAGATTTCTGGTCACCATGCTCATTACATCTCATGCTACAAATCAAATCCATAATCGAACCACAATTACATGATATGAAAGCTACACATGTACTAGCCATCGCTATCTCATTCATCGATTTCCTCTTTACAGACTATCAATTAAATCCATTCTACTTTCCAGTTCCTCCCACACAATTCAAATTCAATCTAACACATGATGAAATAATCAAAGAATTACACTCGAAAATCTATAACCTTGTCTCTGATGATGAACGATTTCTTAAACTTAAAAAAGATACATGGTTCTCATATGGCACACTAAGTGATGATGATGACAATGTGAATACACACAATGTACAATCACTATCTTCACCTGAAGTCCAATCCAACTCTTCTCCACTAGGCGTGGAGCCTTCTCCTTTTACTTCCCCCTCCGCTTCCCTGAGATCAGCTACGGGTAGTCCACTTGAGGTCCAATCACCAACTTCATCCTTAGCACCATCTTCCATCATTCCCATGATGGATGATCCATCACAACCCTCATCACACCTCGAAAAATTCAAGCATTTACTAAATAGATCGAAATGGAAAGAAGAATTACTCCTAGGATGCGTTGAAAGCCTGCAAAGACACCTGACATTTCTATCAGCGTCGTCTACACCCCTGAAACGAGCCAAAATATTATTCGATTCCGTAAGATTTGGAGTTTATCTCGTAGAATACCCATTTAAAGTTACAATAGATGCTCCAGAAAATAATTTCATGAACTCAACACGTGATAAAGTCCCATTTCTTATACTAGAACATTCAATCAAACAACCAATCGAAATGTACGCCGTTCTACCAGAAAATGTAATTAAATCACAAATGAACCTATATCAAACATCACGCACAGAATCGTATTTTAATTTTATACAAGGAGAAATCGAAGATGGATCAAATGAAGATGATGAAGATGGACGCGAAGATGCAGATGATTCATCCTATTTACCAGCGTCAAACTATAATGGCAAACAAATACCAAATATACGCCCATTACATATTTCCAACAATGATGAAGACCTATCCAGTGTGTCATATATCAATCATAAAAGCGCAGGAGCTATATTAAATGTAAATGCAGTAAATAACACATGGATATACGTAGATCCTACCATCGGCGGTTATCGCGTTAATATACTAATATTAGACGGCAATAAACATTATATACCGCATTTAAATGAAAAGATATACACGTAATTAAACGACCAAAATGTACACTAACGATTCGATTTTGTAAATTATTAATTATTTAATCACCATGCCTAGATTAATACTGATTTACCTTTTATCATATACATTACATACATTTGCTCTAGTAAAGCATATAAACACCCTATTATCTATCAATATTACAGATGATAATGGACTACTCAATGTTGAATCCGTCGACGTTGTCAAGGACAAAGGTGCCGAAGAACGAAGTCAAACACATGATGAAGATACACACGGAAATGATTGCGTAATGAATCAAATACTCTGCGCATTATCTGGCGCCAAAGGTGATAAATCAAATGCATGTATGAAATGTACTCAAATTGTATATGGAGAATCCAAATGTCAAGATTTGGAACCAAAATTCCTAGATTTAACACCAGACTATTCATTCGAAGGCCTAACACCACTAAATATTGATTCAAAGGTACCACCAAATGATATAATCGAAGCATTCGACTATGCTGTATGTTTCTAAACTAGACGTTTCAATTCTCCAGCACTCCATGAGCACTCATCATGATAGATTTTGCACAGATTATCAATGCATTAGGTTAATGGATCCAAATAGCTGCATTTCACAATTACCCGCTCAAAATCAACTATCCTGGTTTGATGAGGTTTAGGATTCATCTTCACCCATTTCCATAGTGGATCATGCTGGATATTTGCAAATGTACTCCATCTAGAACTTTTGCTTTGCATGGAATCAAAGAACAAGAAAGCCGTCAAGATATCAGAAATGTACATATCGTCTTGTCTTAGACTTAAAAATAGAGATGCATGCATGGGAGGTAACGCAATTGATTTCGCTGAAGTAATCTCAGAAAATAAATGTACGTCAATCACTAATCTTCATTAATCCTCAGTTTTACCGTCAAAGGATGACCTAAAATATAATTTACCACTACAACACTGCCCAGCCTGGAATGAATCGTGGAGAAATCAAAAGCCAAACATCGAGTTTATACCGCCTGGATCGTCATCATTAAACTCATTTCCAGGATATATACTGGTGATTTTCCAAACGAAAATGATGGACATTTACAGATTAAATCAAGCGACTATATTCCAAATCGTAAGGAAGCATTAATCACACTAATCAAGGAAATTGTCAAAGAAAAGGGCAGTGTCGTCATTAGCATGAAAGGCAAACAAGTACTGAAACCTGATCATGATGGAAGAAAAGTCTTTAGCCTTTGCCACCAAGGTAACGGGTATGTGGACTGAATTTAAGGAAGATACTGCTATTCCACCGAAGGTTATACAGCCTCTCTTCGTCTTGCAGACAGCTTCTCCACTTGAGGTTACAACCACCGTTGGTCTTGCAGACAGCTCTTCTAATTACTTCCCCCTCCGCTTCCCTGAGATCAGCTGCGGGATCCACTTGAGGTCCTGTACTACTCTTCATTCCACTTGAGGTTACATCCACAATGCCATCTTCATTGCCACGATTTCTGGGAGTGGCATTACCGTTTACGGGGAGTGAATTAGAAGAGCTGACGGCAGGACTAAGAGAGCGGATTGGTCTGTTGGTAGAGGTAACCTCAGGTGGAGACCTAACGGTCTTCGGATGGACCTCGGGTAGATGTAATCCGTGGGATGGACAACACCTCAGTCGTTTCACTTTTTCGTCTCTTTCCTTCACTCATACATCATCAGGACTCATGCGATGGTTATAATTGGTTATGGTGTGTATCAAAAGTCTAGGCATCGTAATTTGAAGCGTAAAAACAATGGTAGATTTTGGATAATTAGAAATAGTTGGGGTCATAATTGGGGTGATGGTGGTAATTTCAAATTAGACATTGTAATTTTATATAGTATTTTTAATAGACTTTATAAATTATAGGATGGTCCTCCGGGTTGTAATGGTTATACATTTGAATATGCTGGTATGTAATGGAATAAATGAAATGATTATATAATAGTTGCATTAAATGTAAAAATTATCGAGAATATTGAAGAGGTACCACGTAGTTATATTCCTTATCGTAATTTAAATTCGAAAAGTTATAATCCATCTAGTATAGTTAGACCTTCAAATGGTATTACAAGGCGTATTAATGTAAAGTATGGAGATAAAGTATATACACGTGGTTTATTCATTGCAGATGATCAAGATTTTAATAAAGATGGTCAATGTGCTAGAGCATTTTCAATTAGTGGTAAAAGACATGAAGATTGTAGAGATAAATGTATTGAAAATTTGGAAAAATGTATGAAATATAAAAGTGAAGAGATTGGTTTATGTATATTTGCACAGACACAAGATTTAGATTGTATGATGTGTGGTGTATAGATGAAGGAAGAATATTATTGTTTTAAATCAAATGAATTACCACAAGAACATGTCCTTGTAGTATTTTTAATATTTTCTAATATAAATTTTGAACCAATTAATTCTTGTTGATAATCTATTGTACAACCTGATATAATTGGTATACTTGATGGATCACTTTGTATTTTTAAATCTCCAGCTTGATAAATTGTACTATATGAATGATGAATGATTATTATTATTGGGCTTACATCAACTTACGTTTGATTATTATTATTATAATCTACAAGATTGAAATTATATTGAAATCCTGAACAACCACCACCTGATATTTTTAGAAATAATGTCTTCAATGGGCCATACTTGTTGAATAAATATTGTAAATACTTCTTGGCACCATCTGTAACATTAACTAATGCTATACTATTATTAGTTGTTGTAAATAATAATTTATTTATATGCATCATTTTAAATTAGGTAATTTTATAAATGGTTCCTTTGTAAAGAAATCCAATTGTGAAACAATATTATATTCATGACCTTTATTATTCTTGTTCAATATATTATACTCCTTCCCGGAAGAACGAGATGTATCATTATAAATTGTTAATGGATCAAATCTTACTCTAGGCTTTTTAATATTATAAATCAACTTCATTAATACATATAATTTCCTTAATCTAATTATATTAGATAATGTATGCACTAATAATAATATACAATACTTGACATCTACACCCCTTTTTATTCTACACTTTAATGAACTCTTGTATAAATTATATAAACATAAACTAAAGGATAATATTTTAATACAAGAAAAAAAAATAAAACAAACTTGAGATGTTTTTCAATCCTTACATTCAAGATCCTAACCAATACATTAATAAAATTATTACGCAGACCTTTAAAATTAACACCTAGTAATCTCAATGATATACAAAGTATATTATTAATCCTAGATGAAATAATAAAAGCAAATCGTGATAAATAAAAACGTTTAGTCTCCAATAATAAATTACGTTCATAAATCTTATGATTTGTATCTATAATCCTCTTAAATTCTTCTATATTCTTATTACTACTCTTTATAATAGGTACTAATTCCTCAGTTTGAGTACAAGAATTCTCATGTAATAATAAATCCGTCTGAATTAACTTGCTAGATGATACTGGAAAATGATTTGATGATAATTCCACTTTATTATCCAATATTCTACCTTGAGGACGAATATCTATAATATTTAAACATCATTTATATATATTAAATCATCATTACAAAATTTCATTATACACTTACTCTTTACAGAATTCGGCTTGGGGCATCCCATCACTTTAAAAAAACTACGAACCTTATTATATCTCTCACCCTTTGCCATTATATTCATCAATTTTATATACAAATTTCATCATTATTGTTAAATATCCACACATTATATGTTTAAAATTAAATGTTAATGCGCATTCATGTGTCCATCAATATCTACTCCATGGTACAACACATTCGTTACAATACTCCATTAACAAGTAGATTTATATATAAATATTAACATGCTCTGTATCTAGCTTATAATTAAGTCATATATATGCTATGTATATAAACTATATCAGATACTTTAGAAATATATACAAATTCCAAGGCAATACATGGATAAATATTATTATAAACTAATAGAATTACATTTATAAATATATTTAAATGCTATTTAAAGCTTAATATATACTGTCTTGTGATTGTTTCACAGTGATTGCAAAAAAAACTTGATTTCATTTCCATCTACGAATTAATATAGTTTAATGATAATAATTTATCATATTAGTTGAGGATTGAGGATAAAATAAATGATTAATACCAAGTAATTAATAATCTAATCCCCAGCAGGAATTTACACTGCTGATGCTTATAACAGTACAATAAATTATATATAGGTGTAAATTGAGGAGTGGTAGTTATGAATGATATATTATTACACCTATCATCGGATTGTGTCAAGGCCTTGCCAGCCTTTATGTCATCTGCATTTGATGAAGAATCCAGGCAGTTCTTAGAGATTATTGATGAATATTGGAGAGATGGTAAATGGACATTTTTGTTATCACATATTGATCGTTATTTACAATTTTCATTAGATGATAATACTATACTGTCATTAGATGCTATAGATGATCTAATTCCTATCGTTAAACGTCTATGGTTTCTCTCCACATATGATGTAATCATAAATAATGACAATAATAAGATTAAACAAATATACCAAGATAATCTGGATATCATACAACATATTCAATTATATGAATCCGGTATTAATCTCAAGAAAAAAATACGATCACTCAAATTACTCGATAACCTACTTGATTCCATTCTACAAATTCAACCCTCAGTTTGGGGTAAGTTTACATAATTCCACTCCACTTGAAGTCTAATCCACTCCACCTGAGGTCCAGTCCTGCCGTCAGCTCTTCTATTTATCTCCCCTTCCAGCTCCCGTAGATCGCTTCCAGGTACTCATTTGAGGTCTCCACCTGAGGTCCAATCATTAACTTCCTTTTACCTCCAAAATTTGAAGAAAAATCTCAATTTCTGGGGAAACTAAGGAAAATATCTCAATGAATAATGGATGAAATTCTGATCTCAATACTTCATTGAAAAGGAATTTGATGATTGTATTGAGTTTAATTATCCTTTCTTCATTGCAATTTATATTCATTGAGTTATCTCATCAAACATGAATTCCATCACTTTAGTCATATCTGATCGAAATAAGGTTTTAACCTCGAGTGGAACCTGGAAGCGATCTACGGGAGCTGGAAGGGGAAGTAAATAGAAGAGGCCACCACGGCGAGTGGCAACAGCAGGATGGACTTCAAGTGTAGTGTATATACTTCATATAATTTCATATAGAGTGTAATAGTGAGTTAATAAGTGATGTATTGAATAAAAAGTTGGATTTTATTGATATAAATGTATTATTATTGATAATTGAGATGTATTATGATCGTACATATAAATCATCGATTCATACTAGTTCATCTAAAAGGCGTAGTTGGATGACTAATATTGTTCGTTTATCATCACGTATGAGAAGGTTATGGTTATATAGGGATGATATTGGTATGATGTTATTGGAGAGATTAATGAAAGATATAGATATAAATAGTAATAAGATATATTATAAATTTCGTTTAATATTATTATTATGTCCTAATATAACAATATATAAGAATATAATAAATGGTAATATATTTAAATGGTGGGATATGATAAATGGTGAATTAGTAACATCATGGAATTCATTAATGATAACATTATTATATCGTGGTATAAAATATGGTTGGGCTATTGGTAATCCATTATATAATAATATAATAGATAGGATATCAATATTATTTAATATATTAATATTATCATTTGGTATACCAAATCGTATAAATATAATAAAATATAAAGAATATATACCAAATGAATATATAATATTATTAGAAAAAAATTTAAAATTTTTTTAAGAAATTTGGTAAATTTTTAGGATTAATAATACCACCAAAAAATGATGATGAGAAGAATAATATAATATATGAATATATAATATCATTAATAAATATAATATATCCATATACACATCCATCTAATAATGGTAAATGGTCTATTAATATTGCTAATTTTATAAAATATTTTATATTATCATATAGTAAAAGATTATGTCGTGAATATACAGGTTTACCTATTGTTAGATTAGAATGTGGTATGATTAATATAAAATATAATAATAAATTATTATTAAATAATACAATATTTTTAATAAATTTATTTTATACATTATCATTACAAGGTATACATTCTAAAAATATACAAATTGTATATTCATATGAAGATATATTAAAACGTTTATGTTATTTACAACCATTACCATTATTAATTAATCTATTAGATGAATTATTATTATTATGTAATTCTATTACTGAACCACAACAAATATTAATAGCATTACGTCTATTCTCACAATTAATGCCAATTATTATTAAATATACACCCAATTATCTTATACCTATACTCAATATTATACTCGATGGTATTAATGCAGCAGATCCATTCAAAACCGTACAAACACTCACACTAGTCAATATCATATTCTCATATATACCCTGCCGAGATTTATCGAACATTATCATCAATGATCATAACAAATCTATACTCGAATCATACTATCGTAATCATAATCGACATGTCGCGAAATATACTCCACCTGAGGTTCAACCGACGACCGTTAGGTCTCCACCTGAAGTTACATCCACCTCTGTTCCACTCGCCGTGGAGGCTTCTTTTAATAACCTATCCCTGAAGGGTGATGCCACTCCCAGAGATCGTGGCGGAAGTAGAGGTAGTGAAGAAGGTAGTGGAATGGAAGGTGATGGTAGTAACATGACCTCAAGTGGAGTACCCGCAGCTGATCTCAGGGAAGCGAAGGGTGAGATAAATGGAGAAGCTGTCGGCAAGACGACGAAAGTTGGAGGTGATGAAGTTGATATTGGTAAGGAAATCGATTGGACCTCAAGTGGAGAAAGTGGGGCAATGGGGTGTTATGGGGATAAAAAACCCCATGATAGTACTATTAGGTTTATAGGAACAGAGGGTAAAGGTAGTGAGTACATGACCTCGAGTGGAAAACCCGAGAGCGATCTCAGGGAGCTTGAGGGGGAAGTAAAAGGAAGAGCTGACGGCAGGACGACCTACGGTGGATCGCCGAGTGGAAGAGGTGACGATAGTGATTGGACCTCAAGTGTAGATACATCATCATTGACTTACAATTTATTTAAGTTACCATATGATGAGAGTGATTTATCATCATCGGATTCATTATGTATATCATCTCATTTTAAACATGTATTATTATTGGAGAGGGGTAATTTGGATGAATTTTCGTATAGATTGGATAATATTATAAGTGAGAGGCAATATATAACAAGTCATTTATCATTATGGTGTCAGGATTGGTTTGAATGTATATTAAAATTATCGAGTCAATTAATAAAACCAAATATGGATACAAATTCATTAATGAATACTATAGATGTTAGTATTTATATATTAATACGTTGTTCATTAATAACAATATTATCACAAGTAGATGATGATGTAATAAAAATAATATATAATCAATTTATAAAATGGATTATAAATAATATACCAAAAAATGATTCATTAAATTATGTTACATGTATATCAACATGTTTAAGTTATTGTAATCCAAAATTATGTATGGATATAATATTTAAAAATTTATTTATAAAATTTAATAATGAATTTAATAATAATAATAATGAAATTAATAATGATAAATTAATTTTATATTTATATTGTTTTTCTGGTATTATTAGATTTACTTCTATACATTTATTATCTTATTTTAATGATATTATTTTTATTATTAATATCGGTATTAAATCTAAATGTAAAAAAATATTTAAAATTACAGCTAAATTATTACAACGATGTATTTATACACTATTAAATATCTATTTTATTGATTCTAATTGTATTCATAATTACAATCATCCATCTATACTATTCTGGGATATACCTTGGTTCTTACGTGACCTCTACTTTCATGATAATCATAATAATATACCCAATTGGCATATACCCACATTTATAGAAAAAATTACCGCTATCAAATTCATCAATTATACCATCAATGTCATACTCAAACTTACACATAATGTACTCGGTAATCTCAAAATACCGAAGTTTTATAATCCACACGATGTTCAACCGACGACCGTTAGGTCTCCACCTGAGGTCCAATCAACATCTGTCCCACTCGCCGTGGAGGCTTCTTTTAATAACCTATCCCTGAAGGGTGATGCCACTCCCAGAGATCGTGGCGAAGGTAGAGGTAGTGAAGAAGGTAGTGGAATGGAAGGTGATGGTAGTAACATGACCTCAAGTGGAGTACCCGCAGCTGATCTCAGGGAAGCGAAGGGTGAGATAAATGGAGAAGCTATCGGCAAGACGACGAAAGTTGGAGGTGATGAAGTTGATATTGGTAAGGAAATCGATTGGACCTCAAGTGGAGAAAGTGGGGCAATTGGGTATTATGGGGATAAAAAACCTCACAATAATGATAATAAACCCCATCATAGTCCCCATACTTCATCTGAAATACAAGTTGAAGGTAGTGATGGAAGTAGAGTTAATGATGTAACCTCAAGTGGAGGACCTCAGGTGGAACCCGAGAGCGATCTCAGGGAGCTTGAGGGACAACTAAATAGAGGAGGCTGTCTGCAAGAAGAAGATAAGGTTGTAACCTCGGGTGGAGATGATTACATTTCTGGCATGTCATTATTATGTAGATTAAACAGGGTATTGATATTATGTAGGTATTTACTAAAGAGTATGAAGCATTTTATGGTAGATGATAGAGAGATTGTGATTAAGGGTTTACCTAGGATTACTCCTATAGATGATTGTAATGAATTTATTGATATACAATTATTTATTAGATCTATTATATTGAGTATTATTGATGGTTATATTAAAGATGATGATATGGATATATTATTTAAGAATAGATTATTATATAAATTAATAAAGCTTATAGATTATTATTTATTACGTGATGTAAATATAAAAGATTATAATATAAATGATATAAAGAATATAATATATAATATAAAACAAAATTGTAATATATATCCTACAATTACATGTAATAAAGGTATGTTGTTATGGTTATCATTTTATTATGGTATACATTATAAATCATATTGGCAAGATATATCTAGATTAACATTATTATCAAATATAATAGATAAATACTTGAATGTTATAAATATTAGAAAATATGGACATTATAATTGTGGGGATGATGATGATATGATAATAATAAATTTATTAATAAAATATAATAATTATTATTATAATGAAATATCATTATATATAAATATAATTATAAAAAATTATATAATTATAAATTTATATATAAAAAATTATATTATTTATAAATTATTTAATAATATTAATTTATATTTATATAATATTAATGATGATTTAAATTTAAAATCATTATCAACATTACCAGATTGTTTATATCCAACATTTATAAATATTATTATTAATAATTATTATTATTTTAATAAATTTATTAATATTTTAATTTATATTATTACAAATGCTAAAAATAAAGATTATCTTATTAATAAATTCGATAATCTATTCAATTTATTCTTAAATTCACGCCAAGTACAAAAGAATAATATAAAGTATACTAATACTATTTATAATATACTCGTTAATCACATTAATAACATCACACATTGGAGATTACATTTATATACAACCGCTATTGTCGTCACCTTCAATTATCATCTCATGATACAACATCTACCACTATATCTACAATGGCTCATCAAATCCACCAATCGTAATACACACACATCAATCATCACAATCGCCATATTCGCAATCACACAATTAATCGCTAATTATATGATGAATTATACACCTGAGGTTACATCCACTCCACCTGAAGTTACATCCACCTCTGTTCCACTCGCCGTGGAGGCTTCTTTTAATAACCTATCCCTGAAGGGTGATGCCACTCCCAGAGATCGTGGCGAGGTTAGTGATGGATCATCCATCATGGGAATGATGGAAGATGGTGCTAAGGATGTGTTGGATGTGACCTCAAGTGGAATACCCGCAGCTGATCTCAGGGAAGCGAAGGGTGAGGTAAATGGAGAAGCTGTCGGCAAGACGACGAAAGTTGGAGGTGATGAAGTTGATGTTGGTAAGGAAATGGATTGGACCTCAAGTGGAGAAAATGGGGCAATGGGGTATTATGGGGATAATAAACCTCACAATTATAATAATAAACCCCATGAAATACCTGTTATACAAGTTGATGATGAGTACATGACCTCAAGTGGAAGTGGAAAACCCGAGAGCGATCTACGGGAGCTGGAGGGGGAGGTAAATAGAGGAGGCTGTCTGCAAGACGGACGTAAGGTTGTAGATGGAGATGAAGGTAATGATTGGACTTCGATTGGAATGGATGGTATTTGTGATAGGGGTAGTATAGGTGTTGTTGGGCCATTATTTTCATTTACTGATGCTTCTTTGGTGATACCAATTCTTCAGAGTCATTTATGTAATGAGTATGTGGTGGATCTTTTATTGAATGCTTTACCATTTATTAATCATGAGAATGTTAAACAGACTCCATCATCATCAACATCAACAACTATTAATTCCATTATAAATTCTGTAATAAAATTGGAGAATACTTTAATTACAAATAGGATTGCATTAAATTCTAATACTTTATCATTACACAATTTATTATTTTCTATTAATTATATCCATTTTCTAATTAAATTTAATGGGTAAGTGATTGAATATACATTTAATTTGTTAATGATATAGGATACAATTTTTACATGTTATTATTAATGTACTCGATGAACTCTCCAATACATCACCCACAAATTGCCCTGAAAATCATATAGGTAAATTCATCATCAATCATCACTCGAATGACCACAGCCTTTATCGAGATTTGCGGAGGATTATTAAAATCTACAGTCACACTACCTCAATACAATGATAATATCTGGAAATCATTATATCCAACACTCGTATGTTGAATGAAAATAGTTATACCACCTGAAGTCCTCCACCTGAGGTCCAATCACTATCTTCACCTGAGGTCCAATCCGACTCTCTTCACCTGAGGTCCAATCCGACTCTCTTCGTCCTGCAGACAGCTTCTCTATTTACCTCCCCCTCCGCTTCCCTGAGATCAGCTACGGGTAGTCCACTTGAGGTCCAATCTAAAACACTTCCGCCACGATCTCCGGGAGTGGCATTACTCTTTAGAGATAGGTAATTGGAAGAGCTGACGGCAGGACCAACAGTGGTTGTAACCTCAGGTGGAGAGCTGTTCATCCGGGTAGAATTTTCTGTTCTTATGGTTTGAATTATTGAAGAATTTTCCTCGGTCCCCTTAGTTACAATTATCCATATGAGGACTTGAGAATATAAACATGATATAATGTCATATAATCACTGAAGTATTGAATAGAAATTCAAACCTGAAGAATTGACCTCCACTTGAGGTCTATCTCTTCCACTCGCCGTGGAGGCCTTCTCTATTTACTTCCCCTCGGATTCCCGTAGATCATCCTCGGTATTCTACCCGGAAGAACGAAAAGTGTAACCCATAAGAACAGGAATTCCACACGGAGGAACGTGAAGGTAATAATGTAACCTCAAGTGGAAGTGGAACCCGTAGCTGATCTCAGGGAAGCGGAGGGGGAAGTAAATAGAAGAGCTGACGGCAGGAGAACGCGAGGTTGTAACCTCAGGTGTTTATAAACTTCATATATAATTATATAGAGGCATGAGTTGGATATAATAACGCAGGAGAGGATATTGGATTTTATGGATATGTTGCGTGTGATATTATTGGATTATGATATTAATGATAATGATTTATATATACCTATATTTAATTTAGCTATGGATTATACTAGAGATATTGATTTAATGAATTATGTGGTATGTTTAAATGATATGAAATTAAATTAATTATTATAGCCTATTTTATTAATAAAAAATAATGATAATACTGCTGGTTATAGTTTACAGATTGTAAAGCAATTGAAATTATATAAAGCTATAATACAACAATTATATTGTAAGAATATAATTATTATACAACGTTTATTAAATATATTATTAAATAATGATACAATATTTAATAATTCACAACAAATTCGAGATGAAATTGGTTATTTATATTCACTTGTTATATATTTATGTTCAAATACAATAAATAATAATGTTTATAAAGATGAAATTTATAAATTTATATCAAATATGATAAATATTATTAATGGTATGTTTGAAGAGAAGAGGTTTGAAGAGAAGAGGTTTGAGGAGAAGTTGTTTGCACTACCTTCGGTAGATGTAACTTCAGTACTACTCTTCATTCCACTCGCCTCCACTTGAGGTCTTGCAGACAGCTCCTCTATTTATTTCCCCCTTCGCTTCCCTGAGATCAGCTACGGGTTCCACTCGAGGTCCAGTACTAGTCGTCATTCCACTCGCCGTGGTGGCCTCTCTATTTACCTCACCTCGACTCCCATAGATCGTCTCGGATAATCCACTTGAGGTTACATAACTACTACCTCTATTATCGCCACGATCTCTGGGAGTGGCTCTACTCTTTAGAGATAGGTAATTAGAAGAGGCTCCACGGCGAGTGGAAGAAGAGTTGGATTGGACCTCGGGTGGAGAGCTGTCTGCAAGACCAACGGTGATTGTAACCTCAGGTGGAACGGCAGGATGAAAAGATGTTAACATTCTTCAATATAGATGATGATGATGAAGAAGAAGATTATAAAATTAAAGGTTTATTATCTATAATTGGTTTATTATATTCATTATCAATGCCAATAATTGATTTAAAACATTGTTATACATCACAATATTTTGAATTTTCATTAAAATATACTAGACATTCTAATATAAATATAAATGAATTAGCTACAAAAGCTATACATAATATAGCATTAACATATTATTATATTAATGATAATAAAAATTGTATTGAAGATTTAATAAATATTATTATTAAATATAGTAAAAGTAATTATTATAAATTAAAAATTAATATTATTAATGTATCAGAGGTTAATTTTCATATCATATCATACCACTCCATTCATTCACTCTATAGATTTTACAAAGAAATATGTGTATGTATATTAAAAAAACTAATATAGAAGATATGCTTTTAACCATGTATATTACATTATTAAAAGATAATAATGTTAGAGAAATAGCAAAAAATGCACTCGCATCTATAGCCATCTCTACTAATAATATCATCTATAATAAATTAACCAATGAATTCAATAATATGATCAAATCCAATAATCTAGATTTAATGATTACAGGTGTTACAGGATTAGCATCATTAATTTCTACAGCACCCTATCATATACCCGATTGGCTACCAAATACACTAGTCACACTTGTATGTAGAATGTGTTATACAAATAATCAATTTATAGGCCAATTGCGGTAGCTATAAATACCCACATAATATCAGAGTATGTTGAACAAACGTAACCGAAGGAAGTATGACTGAGGTGTTGTCCACTCGAGGTCCAACCGACGACCGTTAGGTCTAGGTCCACATCTTCTCCACTCGCCGTTCCACCTGAGGTCTTCCCACTCGCCGTGGAGGCCTCTTCCTTTTACTTCCCCTTCCAGCTCCCGTAGATCGCTTCCAGGTTCCACTTGAGTTCATAAACCTTATTTCAGCGAGATAAGGATAAAGTGACGGAATTCATGTCTGTGAAGATATCTCAATGAAGACGATATGGAATGAAGTGAGGATGAAAAATCCAATACAATCATCAAATTCATCTTCAATGAAGTATTGACATTAGAAATTAATTAAATATTCATTGAGTAATCTTCAGTAGATTCCCCAGAAATTGAGGATTTCCTTCAAATTTTGGAGGTAAAAATGAAGAAGTGAAATACAGTGATTGGACCTCAGGTGGATCCCGTAGCTGATCTCTGGGAAGCGGAGGGGGAAGTAAATAGAGGAGACGAAGGTAGTGATGGATCATCCATCATGGGAATGATGGAAGATGGTGCTAAGGATGTGTTGGATTGGACCTCAAGTGGAATACCCGAGAACGATCTCTGGGAGTTTGAGGGGGAAGTAAATAGAAGAGCTGACGGCAGGAGAACGCGAGGTTGTAACCTCAGGTGGAGTGTCAATATACATTGATATAATAATAATCTTTAGAACATAGTGCAGCGTTCATTGCAGGATTTTTTCAAATCTCATATGGATGCGTGGTCGAGGATACATGTGAATAAGTTTACAAGGCAGCAGCTCGATGTATTAGACATGTATAAGGGTTGTCCTGTTTATTTTAATTGATTATAATATTAGTAATTTAATTTATTATATGATTATATATAATATCCCCTATTGATATTATAATGTTCTTTATAGTGTCTATTCAGTTTATATTTTCATGTAATATAGTGAGATGGTTGATTGTACTAATATACCCTTTGATAAGGGTTGGAATCGTATAAAAAATGAATTCATGTTAGGGTATATTTTATAATTTAATTAATGAATATATACATTTGATTTCATATAGGATAGAACATCAATTAGAAAGTATAGATGTAAATAATTGTAATGATGAACGTTTAATAAAAATAAAACCAAGAGAATATATAACATATTATACGTAAATTTTTTATTATATTAGATTGAATATATAATCTTTAGACTTGTATATGATATGTGTACTCAACGTGATTCTAATTGCGCTGATTTATTATATTGTAAATTGGGACAATCATTATCTGAATATATAAAATCTAAAGTTTATTAATATAAATTATATATTTTATAATATTATATTATAGATGTGTAAAGAATTAGAAGATAATAAACATAATGAACATGTATTAGGATATCTTATACTTAATAATTGGATCAAATATAAAAGATATATTAATATTATTAAAGGTATATTTGCATATCTTGATCGATTCCATGTACCATTATCATTTCAACCTACAATTTATGAATATGGTATGAGCTTCTTTCAAAAATTAGTATGTCGATATTTAATAATTTTAATCACTACATTTAGATATTTGAACCATATGAACCTATACTAAAATCAATCGTACTTAATCTACTCGATGATAAAAGATCCGGTAAAAATCTTAATCATTCAATGGACTCACTCACAAAAGCTATCATCGAAATGTATAATATACTAGACTCTACACCAGGATTACAATATAAAGAACAACTAGAACCACAACTACTCGAAAGAACTTCAATCTACTACTCAAAAATCGCACAAATATGGATCAAAGAACTCTCACTCATCGACTACTTTTATATCATCGATGTTTGTTGATCAAAATGTAATTACTCCACTCGAGGTCCAATCCACTCCACCTGAGGTCCGTCTTTTCCATTGCATGGAGCTCTTTTAATTACCTATCTCTAAAGAGTAGAGCCACTCCCAGAGATAGTGGCGAAGATGAAGGTAGTGATTAACCTCAAGTGGACTACCCGTAGCTGATCTCAGGGAAGCGAAGGGGGAAGTAATTGGAAGAGGCTCCACGCCGAGTGGAAAAGATGATGTTATGGTTGTAACCTCAGGTGGAGAAGATGGGGTAATGGGGAAATGTAGGGATAAAAACCTCACAAAGATAATAATCCCATAACATACCTGGTATACAAGTTGACAATGAGTACATGACCTCAAGTGGACTACCCGAGAGCGATCTATGGGAGCTTGAGGGGGAAGTAAATAGAGAAGGCTGTCTGCAAGACGAAGACAAGGTTGTAACCTCAAGTGGAGACCTAACGGTCTTCGGATGGACCTCGAGTGGAGTGACATCATATATTGATAATATGAAATTTATTACATAGCATTGTATAAGTGAGGAGGAGATGCATAGTGAATTATATTTGTGTGGTAATTCTAGGGATTTATTGGTGAATATAGTATTGACATCATTATTATATAATAAGAAGGATTTATTATTTGATAAATTTAATGGTTTAATAAATTTATTTATAAATAATGAAACAAGGGTATGTATAATAATAAATGTTGGGTTTATTATTTATATTTATATTTAGGATTTGAAATTAATGTATAAATATATTAAAAATATGACTGATGGTATTAATAATTTAATAAAATATTTCAAAATATCTATTAATGAAATTTTATATAAACCTAATATTATTAATAAAATGGAACATTTAATTACATCATTTATATATTTTAAAAGTATATTTTATTTTTCCCCATATTATTTAACCCCATATATTTCAGATATGATTGAGAAATGTTTTAGTGATGAGAAATTAGAAGATGATATTAATTGTGATTCTATATCATCATCAAATTCTATATCAAATCCAATAATAATAAAAGCATTATATGAAGGTAAAAATTATTTAAAAAACCCCATTAAATTATAAAATATATTTAGTAATTGAAGAATATATAAATAATCCAAATGTACCTAAACAATTATTAGATTATTGGCATGAATTAATTTTAAATAATACACCAAAATATGATATATTAGATTTATTCACATTAATTAATAATAAAGAATGGTTTTTAGATTATTATAGAATTAAATTATCATCAAGATTATTAAATAATCCTAATGTCAATCTAGATTTTGAAAAAAAATGTATAAATTATATCAAATCCAAATGTAATGTACAATCTACTTACAAACTCGATAATATGATCAATGATCTCAGAAAATCCATCTCATTCAATCAAGATTTCAATACAAAACATACACAGTTTTACTTTGCATCCAATGTCAATTGGCCCATATTCCAAGGTATGTAAATAGACTTTCACCTCTTCCACCTGAGGTTGCAACCACCGTAGGTCCTGCCGTCAGCCTCTTCTAATTACCTATCTCTAAAGAGTAAAGCCACTCCCGGAGATCGTGGCGGAGGTAATGCCTGTTCATCCGGGTTGAACTTTTTTTGTTCCTCCGGGTAGAATTCCTGTTCTTAGGGGTCGACATGTTCTGTTCTTCCGGGTTGAATAATATTATTATTATGGGGATAATTATCGGGTTATAGTGTTTTTATCCCCAGTTACCACATAATTCTATATTTACCCCACTTCTGCCACGATCTCCGGGAGTGGCTCTACTCTTTAGAGATAGGTAATTAGGAGAGCCACCACGGCGAGTGGAAGAAGAGGTGGAATAGAGGACGGTGGATTGGACCTCAGGTGGAGTTGTTACATTTCTTAATAAATATAGATTACGTTGGGGATATAAGGATCAATTCTTATTTTTCGGATAAATTAAATGAGGCTAGGGATTTATTTATATCAAGAAATCAATCTAAAGATATTAAATGGATTTTAAAGTCATCACATGTAGATGTATCATTTAATATAAATGGTCAAGAAAAAATTATAAAATGTGATGTTGTACAAGCCAGTATATTATTACTCTTCAATAAAAGGAAAGTTATCAATGTCAAACAACTCGAAAATGAACTCTGTGTCAATCAAAAAACACTCGATGAAATACTCGATACACTAATCAATAACAACTTCCCAATACTCATCAAAAATGGACATGTATGTCACACTTTCTTCCATTCAACAATACACCTGAGGTCGTCTTTCCACTAGCCGTGGAGGCCTCTTCTAATTACTTCCCCCTCCGCTTCCCTGAGATCAGCTGCGGGTTCCACTTGAGGTCTAGACTCGTTGAGGTGTATACGAATGAGTTGAAGAAGTCAAAGTGTGAATGTATACCGAAACTATCATCTACATCAGGTTACGATACTGTAAGAATAATAGGAACAATAACCCCTAAGAGGTGTGGATTCCCATACATTAAATGTATACCGTGTCCCTGTTGTGAATATGATTATCTAAAATGTTTGAAAGATGTCTACCCGGAAGAACGAAGAATATTAACCCCTAAGAACAGGAATTCTACCCGGAGGAACAAATGATGTTAGTGATTGGACCTCAAGTGGAACCTGGAAGCGATCTACGGGAGCTGGAAGGGGAGCTAAATAGAAGAGCCACCACGGCGAGTGGAAGAGGTGAAGATAGTGATTGGACCTCGAGTGGAGTGTACAAACCTCATTCACGTCGTTATATTAATATATAGAACATTGAGGTGAATAGTAATTTGGTTAGTAGTCAGGATGTAACTTCATCTATTCATAAATCTACTGATCAAGTGACATATAATGGTGAGTTGTTTAATATGGTTATATTGAATATTAGAAAATGTACAAGAACAATCTACTGTTGATTTCATTAATTTGGATGCTTTAATTGTAAAATATTTGAAACAGCATTCTAAAACATCATTAGATCAATTAATAGATCATATAAATACGACTAGTAAGATAAAATATAATAATGGGGTGCGTAAATGAGGATAAATGGATTTCATCAAATTTCTTTTTCAGGTGATAAATGAGCGAATATCGAGTTTGAAGGATCGTGAGTATATAATGGAACTTGAAGATGAATTGGTGTATATACCATAAGATTAGTGATTATTATTGTATATTTTAAATGCGCGTGCGATATTGACAAGAATGAATTCATAGATGGAGAACATGATACCGCCGCTGATCATAGATCTGAAGACTTGTAATTGAAATCCAGCATATAATCCTTTAATACTATTATTTTTTGCATTCCATTTTATAATACTTCTAATTGGTAAATGAGATATTTCAGTTTGACAACATTGTTGCATAGTTCTACTAACATATAAAGGATAAGTAATAAAGGTTGGTACAAGTCTTGATATAACACCATTAGTAAATGGTTGTAATGATTGATAAGGTGATAATAATTTATAATCATTCCAATTAATTTTAGATAATGAATCATATAATGTAATTAATATAGCATGATTAGGTGTTGATGATAATGAAACAGATATACCGATAAAATTACTACGTATACCACCAGTTTTAAATGTATGTATAAGATAATGTATAGTACCACGATATTGTGGCCAACCATCTATTTTTGTTTGACCACTTTGTAATTCTATAGCTAATTTAGCATTCCAAAATGGATGTAATATAATACTTGATAATAAACTACTTATAGTAGCTCTTATCATATTATTTTTTACATCATCTGTATTCTTAAAATAATTAAATTGTCCAATAGCATCATAAAAATATCTAAATGTTAACCAACCTAAACTTGATACAAATATTGATGATGAACTACCTCTATAACATGATAATATACCATCTTTCTTAAATAATTTTAATAGCGATATCAATTTATAATTATTCTTTTTATTAATACCATGATCATATACATTCAATGACTGTAATTGAGTACGTAATACCGCTATAGGCTGGATTAAAAAATTAGTTATACCAGCAGCAATAGCATTAGCTACAGCCGTCAATGTAGGATGTGTCTTTAACTTGTCTACATTATCATATCCCGACTCTACAACAACCTTTTCTTTATCAACCATTATATCTACACATTTTCTACATGTAAAACAATTTAATATACTCTTTTCAAGTTACACAAAAGCATATATACATACAATAATGCTCTATAATTATCAGATGGTGCAATCATTATAAGGCAACCACTATCAACACAGATGTCAGCGCTATTAATAAAATCATCAACATTTATTTCAATAGAAAGTCTTTAAAATCAATTCATTGTATTAATTAATATTTTTACCATTAAAATGTCCAAAAGGGCACAACTGTTAGAAAATGAAGCAAAAATTAGAGCATTATGGCAAGATAATCACGCATTTGAAGCCCACCTACCAACCAATAATAACAAAGATAAATATTTTTGCACCTTTCCATACCCTTATATGAATGGAAGATTACATATCGGACATGCATTCAGCCTATCAAAGTCAGAATTTCAAGCAAGATTCCAAAAAACACAAGGAAAGTCTATATTATGGCCATTTGGATTACATTGCACAGGTAAATATATCAACAATACAGAAGGAATGGATGAAAATTGGTCCAATCCACCTCTTCATCTCCACCTTGTATTCCCATTGCATGGAGCTCTTCTATTTAGTTATCCCTCCGCTTCCCTTAGATCAGCTGCGGGTAGTCCACTTGAGGTTACATTACTACCCTCGCCACGATCTCCGGGAGTGGCATTACTCTTTAGAGATAGGTAATTAGAATAGGCTACACGCCGAGTGGGAAGAAAGTGGATTGACCTTCAGTCAGGTAACCTCAGGTGGAACGGCGAGTAGAATGTTTATAGTAATATGTGTATATTATAGGTATGCCTATAATGGCATGTGCGGACAAGATTAGTAATGAATTGAAGGAGGTGGGTTGTTTTGATGGTTGATGTATTATTTTTTAGTTGAATATTAATGCAGTAAAGTATAATAATACTGACTTGACCAATGGACAAGTTAAGGATTATACAAAATTTACCTCAAGTAAATCTAAATTAGAGGCTAAATCTAATGTTAAAGTAAGTATTATACTAGTTAATATCATAATTAACACTACAGATGACACAAATTGATATTATGAAACATATGGGAATACCCGATGAAGAAGTACATAAATTCGCCAACCCAGACCATTGGTTAACCTACTTCTCACCACTCGCCATACAAGATATGAAAAAATTAGGTTTGTATATCGAAGGATATATATATATATATATATATAACCATCTACCTGAAGTCCATCCAATTGTCCTGCAGACAGCTTCTCTATTTATTTCCCCCTTCGCTTCCCTGTGATCAGCTACGGGTAGTCTACTTGAGGTTAAATCTAATCTCGATAAGATAAATCTAAAGTGATGGAATCCACATAATTGAGGATATCACAATGAATATAAATTGGAATGAAGTGAGGATGATAATATTAAATACAATCATCAAAGTCCTCTTCAATGAAGTATTGAGATGTATATTTCATCCAATGGTCATTCCACAATCTTCTTAGTTTCCCCAGAAATTGAGATTTTCCTTCAAATTTTGGAAGTAAAAGTGAAGTAGTGAATGAGTGATTGGACCTCAAGTGGAGACCTCAAGTAGACTACCCGCAGCTGATCTACGGGAGCTGGAAGGGGAGGTAAATAGAAGAGCTGACGGCAGGAGAAGGAGAGTTGGATAGACCTCGGTGAACAATTTTTTCTTGATGTTATTGACATATTTAGGTTTGGCGGTTGATTGGCGTCGTTCTTTTATAACGACTAGTAGGAATCCATACTATAATAAATTTGTTGAATGGCAGTTTGATCGTTTGAAGGTAAGAGTTACATGTTCCTATACTTTACAAATTTTATAGAAATTGAATAAATTGTTATATGGTTGTCGTCCTTCTATATTGAGTAGATTGGTTATGCAACCATGTGCTGATCATGATAGGTACGTATGGTAATGATGATTTATTATATTCAATTCAACAATAGATCCGAAGGTGAAGGTGCTATAGCACAAGAGTATACTGTGGTGAAATTGAAATTGGATTCATATAATTTTATGCCTATACATTTCTTAAATGAAAGATTTAAAGATTATAAAGATATATTATCGACAAAAGATGTATATTTATTAGCCGCTACATTAAGGCCTGAAACATTATATGGACAAACCAATTGTTTTGTTGTACCAGATGGAGAGTATGTTTTATATCCACTTATCATTACATCCATACAATCATACATCATACAGGTATGGCGCATATTTGGGATTCTCCAAACCCAATTTGACATTCAATGCACATGGTGTAGTTGAAAATAAAATGTCGCTCGAAAATGCCATCAAATCATCCGACTCAATCTATATCACAAGCGAACGATCAGCATACAATATCGCACATCAAGTTAGTCACCTGAATAAGCCAACGAACCTATTTACTCTATATGAGGTCCATCTTTTCCATTGCATGGAGCTTCTCCACCTGAGGTCGTCTTGCAGACAGCTTCTCTATTTACCTCCCCCTCCGCTTCCCTGAGATCAGCTACGGGTAGTCCACTTGAGGTCCAATCTAAAACACTTCCGCCACGATCTCTGGGAGTGGGTCCACCCTTCAGGGATAGGTAATTAGAAGAGCTGTCTGCAAGACGAAGGACAGTAGGATTGGACCTCAGGTGGAGGAACATTTCATTCGATTAATAAATTATTTTTTTTATAGGGGTTGATAATATTGGAGGACAATGATAGTATGACGAACTTATTTAATGTGGCTACATATAAGGGTATGGATTTGATAGGTTCTAGGGTGGTGGCACCATTGAGTGTACATTCATTGGTGTATGTAATACCAATGGTGACGGCTACAATGTATAAAGGTACAGGTATAGTGATTTGTGTACCAAGTGATTCTGCGGATGATTATATTGTATTGAAAGAAATTAGGGATAAGATAAAGTATTATAATGAAAAGTATAATGTTAAACCTGAATATTGTAGCATAGATCCAATTCCAATCATTGATATACCCGAACTCGGTACATGTGGTGCCATCACACTCTGCAATGAAGAGAAAATTAAATCTTGCAAAGATTACGCCAAATTAGAAAAATGTAAAGAAATCCTATACAAAAAAGGATTCTATAAAGGAACACTCATCGTAGGACCTTACAAAGGCTCCAAGGTACGTCTATTCACCTGATGTTATAACCACCATTGGTCCATTCAGTCATATCACTCCATCCTCTGTTCCACTCGCCATTCCACCTGAGGTCGTCTTGCAGACAGCTTCTCTATTTACTTCCCCCTCCGCTTCCCTGAGATCAGCTACGGGTCCACTCGAGGTTACATCACTACCATCTTCGTCACCGCCACGATCTCTGGGAGTGGTATTACCGTTTACGGGGAAGTAATTGGAAGAGCTGTCTGCAAGACGATCTCGGGTGGAAGTGAAGAAGAGTTGGATTGGACCTCAGGTGGAGGAGCTGTCTTAGGACAACCTTCGGTTCACATTGTTCCACTTCACATTTATTTTTTCAGGTTCTAGATGTTAAGGATAGGATAAGGGACGATATGATAAATGACGGGATATGTTTTGTATATCATGAGCCTAATAAGAAGGTTGTTTCAAGATCTGGTGATGAGTGTATTGTTGGTTTATGTAATCAATGGTATACAAAATTTAGTGATGATGAATGGAAGCAATCAGTTGAAAGACATGTTTCAGATCCTAATAAATTTACGTGTTATTCTGAATCTACACTTAATCAATTAAAACATGTTATACAATGGTATATTTGAAATTGTAGTTTTATTTATTAATTTAGGCTTGAAAATTGGGCATGTAGTCGTTCATATGGATTGGGTACCATATTGCCATGGGAAGATATTAATAAAAATAAAAATTCTCTTATTGAAAGTTTATCTGATAGTACTATATATATGGCATATTATACTATCGTACATTATCTACAAGGTGATATTTTCGGTACAAAACCTGGCATACTAAATATACAACCACATGAATTAAATTATCAAATCTTCGATTATATCTTCCATATAACCAATACACCACCAACCAATAATGAAGAATTCAATCATAAACTTAATACCATGAGAAATGAATTCAAATACTGGTACCCTATGGATCTAAGATGCTCAGGTATTATCAAATATCTCATACAATGTATAATCCAACTCTCCACCTGAGGTTACAGTCCTACTCTTCATTTCACTCGCCGTGGTGCCTTCACTATTTACTTCCCCCTCCGCTTCCCTGAGATCAGCTACGGGTAATCCACTTGAGGTCCAATGACTATACTTCGGCCACGATCTCTGGGAGTGGCTCTACTCTTTAGAGATAGGTAATTGGAAGAGGCCACCACGGCGAGTGGAAAGACCTCAGGTGGACCTCAAGTATAGTTGAATTAAATGATATAATTATTATAGGTAAAGATTTATTATTTAATCATTTGACGATGAGTTTATTTGTTCATGATGCTATATGGAATGGTATGGGTGTGGATGTTATGCCTAGATCATATTTTTGTAATGGTCATATATTGGTTGATACTGAAAAGATGTCTAAATCGAAGGGGAATTTTTTAACTGTAGAGGATTGTATAAAATTATATACATCAGATGGTACAAGAATAGCATTAGCTGATGCTGGTGATACATTAGATGATGCAAATTTTTCAAAAGATACAGCAGAAGCTGCAATATTAAAATTACATTCTATATTATCTTGTGCTGAAAAAGATTTAAATATAGAGGAGAAAAATATTAATACAATAGATGCTGCTGTTGATGTTGTTGATGATAATAATAATCTTCAATCAATTGCTAAAGATATATTTGAGAATGAAATTAATGTATTAATTTCTAAAGCTAAAATATCATATGAAAATTTTATTTATCGTGATGCACTTAAATCATGTTTTTATGATTTCATTACTATTAGACAAAATTATATACAACTTGTTAAAAATAATATCAATTATAATATTATTAAATATTATTATGGTTAGTTTATTATTATTATTATTTTTTATATACACCATAGAAACCTTCTGTAAAATCGCTAATCCAATCATACCACATCTATGCGAATATATCTGGATCTATATACTCAAATCTAATACTTCACTCATAAATGAACTCTGGCCACATACCAATAATATCAACTGGAATCTATACAGGTATTATCAAATGATGAAATCAATCACAAATACTAATCCACCTGAAGTCAATCCGACGACCGTTAGGTCTAGGTAAATGTCCACCTCTCTTCGTCTTGCAGACAGCTCTCCACTTGAGGTTACAACCTTGTCTTCCCAATGCATGGAGCCTCTTCTATTTACTTCCCCCTTCGCTTCCCTGAGATCAGCTGCGGGTTCCACTTGAGGTCTAGACTCGTTGAGGTGTATACGAATGAGTTGAAGAAGTCAAAGTGTGAATGTAAACCGAAAGTATCACTTATTTCAGGTTATTATGACATAACAATACAAGGAAATATAACCCCTAAGAGGTGTAGATTCACATACATTAAATGTATACCGTACCCATGTTGTAGATATGATTATCTAAAATGTTTGAAAGATGTCTACCCGGAAGAACGAAGAATATTAACCCCTAAGAACAGGAATTCTACCCGGAAGAACGAAGAATATTAACCCCTAAGAACAGGAATTCTACCCGGAGGAACAAATGATGTTAGTGATTGGACCTCAAGTGGAACCTGGAAGCGATCTACGGGAGCTGGAAGGGGAAGTAAATAGAAGAGCTGTCTGCAAGACCAACAGACGTGGATTGGACCTCAGGTGGAGTACATTCGATATATATTATGTTTACAATGGATATTTATAGGAAGATAAAGTTATTTTACAAGAATATGGATGAGTTTAGGCGTTGTAAGGATAAATCTCAGTTATTGGCAAGGAGGCATTCGGATGTTATGGAGTATTCTAGTGCTGTGATATATATTGCAGAGTAAGTTTTTATATATGATTGATGATAATATATTTAGGGAGTATCCATTATTACAACAAAAAATATTATTAATATTGCAATCATTAAATATTGATGAATCAAATATTAATGAAAAGGAGATAATTAAAGAATTATGTACTACAGATTTTGTAAAAAATTCAAATGCAAAAGATAAAAAATTGATTTTAGGATTTGCAAGTTATCAAATTAAAGAAGTTGCAACATTAGGATCAAGCGCTTTATTATTAAAATTACCATATTCTGAAATTGAATTATATAAAACATTCTCACCTTTTATTGTACAATCACTCAATGTCAAAGGTTAAGTTTACTCAACAAATCTATCAACAACTATACAGAATTACATATCTTATCCAATCAAGATACATTCATACATGACAATACCAATATCAAATCAAACGCAATGCCAGGAAAACCATCCATACTTTACTATTAATAACTACATCCTTAATTTCTATAACATTATACTATATCGATACGAATGCAGAGCTAGAATTAATCACCTGAAGTCTAATCCACTCCACCTGAGGTTACAACCACCTCTTTCCCACTGCCGTGGTGCCTCTTCTATTTATTTCCCCTTCCAGCTCCCGTAGATCGCTTACAGGTATCCACCTGAGGTCTTATCCTTCATTTCATTGTCGCCGCACAATTATGTGGCATACCCCATAGTCCAAATACATATAGCATTTTAATATACTTCCAGTTATTTATAATATATATTAATACAATTGAAGGATGATATATAGTTATAGGAAGATATACAAGTAATTATATAAATAATTATTATAATATCTATACTATGTAACAACTAACATGATGTAAAGTATACTAACTATATTATACTAATAAGAATACTAACTATATATACTTTTATAAATTATTAAAAATATTAAACTTCAGTTATAAATGGTTATATTAATTTAGTAATATGATATTATAATTAAAATTAAATTAATTTACATGTTATTATAAGGTGTATCACAAGGTGTTACCCGTAGCTGATCTCAGGGAAGCGGAGGGGGAAGTAAATAAGGAAGGCCACCACCGCGAGTGGAGAAAATAGTGATTGCACATCGAGTGAATGTTATCATTCTTCCTTTGATAATAATATTCTTGGGTTATAGATCATCTACTTTTGAATGGTGAGCAGAGTTCGAATTTATCGATATCCCAATTATTGGCTTCGATTGAGAGCATGACTTCATCGATGCATGCTTTAGCCATTGTATAGGCGTATTTGACTGTTTGTAATCCACGTTTCCAGGTTTCCATTTCTTCTTTTAATTGTTTACCATCGGTATTGAATTTATTTCTTCTTTCATTGAGTCGTGTATTAAGATGTAGTAGTATATCTTTTAAACCAACAGCTGATCTTTTAAATGCATCCCATACTTGTGAGAATTGTAGATCGATAAAATCACCTTCAGTTGATTCTGTAACAACAGTCCATAATTTTTCTGCTATATTATATGTTAATATAGCTAAAATAGCATCTTTAGGTTTAGCTGATCTATGTATAGCACATTCTACGATACCATCTGATCCTAATACAACTACAAATTTTTCTCCTTTAAATAATTTTAAATATTCTACTAATGTAGCATGACATACTGATATATCATTTAATGAATATTTAATTGCACCCATTCTTAATACACCATCTAATCCTGGGAATAATAATGGTTCCTTCTTTGCTACATCATCTGGTGTTAAAAATTTTATCTTTATTTTTTTTTGTACTAGATTTAATGGCTCTCCAGGTAAATTTACATTTGATTCAATATCATCGAAGGACGATTGATTGAATCTTCCTCCACTTCCATCATCATCGAAGGACTCTTTAAATCTTCTCCCACCTCCATCTTCAAATGACGATTGATTATTAAACCTCCTTCCACTTCCTCCTCCTCCATCATCAAATCTTGATACACGTAAACGATTACAAAGATGTTTAGAAGTAAATCTATATAATAATTTAGTAGCGGTATCAAATTCATAATTATAAATCAATTCAGCAATAGCACCACATTCATTATCATCAAAACATGAATTAGATGATGTAGAAGATATAGAATCTGTATCAGAAGATGATATATTAGAATTCTTTTCACGATTAGCTTCAATCCTTAATTTATGATAACGTAAATATCTATCTAAACGACGTAATAATGCACTGGCAAAATCTTCTAATACAACAAAACAACGTTGAGCATTTAAATTTCTAAAATTAACTGATTTAACAGCCATATATGCTGATATATTTGATAAAATTGATATAATAATAAATGATAATAATTGTAATATATAATGTTTACCATTTAATAATTGTGATAAATATATACCCATAGCCATACCAGAAAAATCACATATAGGATTTTGTGCTTCTAATTTTGCTGTTATTTCACCAATATTTGTAGCAGCATTTTTTATATGAAATGAATTATAAAATGGACCTTGACATGCAGATATTGTTAATGTACCTATATGTCTAATAGCATTACAAGATACTTTTAATAATGTTTTTGGTTCTAAATAATATAAATTACATATAAAATCAGCAAAATTAGCTAAACCACATAATAAACTACCTAATAATCTAAATGCTTTAGGATTATTATCAAATCCAATACCAATCTCACTAAACCATATAAAATGTAATAATCTAGAAAATGCATCCTTAAATATTAATGTAGCTAATACAGATCTTATTCTACCACCACCAATAGCTGATTGTAATGTAGACATTATACCACTACTATATACTTTTTTAATAGATACAACAGGTATAGAATTCACATTAATAGCAAATGTCTGACCAACAGACATTAAAAAACGCTCCAACATACGCCAATAAGCAAAATTATAATACTCATTCGTCACTGCTAATGGATGAATTATATCACATATCATCCTCTTTATCCTCAAACATACATTCAATATCGGATTAAATATCGAATTTATAGATAAATCAAATCGAAGTATACCAGGAACAGCAGATGTATACGATACAACATTATTAGAATTAACACTATGTTTTATCAGTTGACCCCGACCTATAACACCACCTTCAACAACACTTTTATTACCCACATCATCTAAAATTGAATTAAGGAATTAAATAGAAATAGACATTCCACCTGAGGTCAAATCCAAGTCTATTCGTCTTGCAGACAGCTCTTCTAATTACCTATCTCTAAAGAGTAATGCCACTCCCAGAGATCGTGGCGATATTGAGTACATGACCTCAAGTGGATTAGCCGTAGCTGATCTACGGGAAGCGGAGGGGGAAGTAAATAGAAGAGGCACCACGCCTAGTGGAAAGGAGAGGTGGATTGGACCTCAAGTGGAGAAGCCTCCACGGCGAGTGGAATAGAGTAGGATTGGACCTCAGGTGGACGAATGATTATTTCATTTAAGTTAAAAACATACCAGAATTTAGTATGAAGTTACTTAGTTTATCGGTTGATAATTTCTTGATTTGGATGGGATTACTAGAAATGAAGAGTAAATTTTTTAATCTTTTATGGAATGCAGAAAATCTGATTGAGTTTATATCAATTTGCGATAGAGTGGCATTTCTGCCGTTATTTAAGAGAATCTTAGGATTCGACGCATTTAATAACGAGAAGTGCCTAGTTTTGTCATTTGATAGTGAAGTAACACCATAGATTATCAAATTTGGCAAGAGAATCAACGACAATAATTCCATTGCCTATATTAAAGGCCTATCTTATGATAGGGTAGTAGTGTGTTTTATAATGAATAGTACCAACACTTATCCTTATACATTTAGTTAATCATATGATACATTCCATCCTAATATTAAGATTCCATAAAAAAACTTGGATATTTCTCTATAAAGAGGTCTTAAATGGCCCAGAATAATGAGACATTCTTAAAAATTAAAAGTAAATAGACATTACCATACCCCTATGTAAATCTTAACAATTACCAAACACATTCGCTTTAGAATGGGTAATTGGTAACTGTTGATACAGTATATTATAAATTACCCTAATCTTAAATAATCCTGTTATATATAGCAACTCCTAGTCAACTATGTAGATGTTCAAGGCTAGTACCCCATCATTGGATAAATGTTGATATATAAAGCATAAAAATCGACGATCAGATTCATTCTATATAGATCATATATATTATAACTTATCTATATTTTTATTTTCCTGTCGAGTTTTATAATACGGATGGAATTGTATCTGATATTACAGAATCGTACATACTCTACAGTTAAATTACACGCCTTTAAAATTTTATACCAATTGTATTGTTAATTTCAACTGTGTTTTAAATATGAATAAACCATGACGCTGTGTTGTCGTTTAAGGGCTCCAATTTTGACGATAGGATTTGCTAGTGTATTGCTCCTATCGTATATCGCATATAACTATTATACCCTTAATAGAAGGAGAAAGAGAATCAATAAAGGTAGACATTCCAGAGATCGTGATGATGACTTTGATGAAGAGTCATCTTATACCAGTGACGAATTTGGTAAGGGTCACCGCTCCGCTAGGATGAATAGTTTTGTAGTTGTTGATAATAATCATACACGAAACTCCATACAACCTAATTCATCCAGACGGTCATCAAGAACTACAAATAAAAGATATACAGATTTCGGAGGTATGTTGAAGACTAATACATTCCTAAGGAGCTCGCAGTTGATACATTCCACTCGAGGTTACAACCAGTGTTCCACTCGCCGTGGAGGCTCTTCCAATTACCTCCCCCTCCGCTTCCCTGAGATCAGCTGCGGGTAGTCCACCTGAGGTCCAATCACTACACTTCCGCCACGATCTCTGGGAGTGGCTATACTCTTTAGAGGAAGGTAATTGGAAGAGCTGTCTGCAAGACAAGAGTTGGGGTATTCAACATATCATTTGTTATATTCTTTTTTTATAATTTACAATTTAGATTCTGAATATGCAATGACGCAATATGAAGGTTCTGATATTGCTTATATAGAGGAGATCGCAGATGGGAGGTTTGATTATGGTTATGGTGTTAAATTGAATAATCAAAGGAGGAATAGTACTGTATCGGTTGTATATAGGAATGGTATTAAGGATGACGATGAATATGATGATAATGATTGGGTAATATTGGATGATTATAGTTTAGTTGATGGTTCGGCTGAAGAATGTTCTGTAAGTGATACATCGGTATGTCTTTATATATAATTATTTTCTATAATTGACCTTAGTCGATAGATGGAATTAACAATACTTCAGCATCACTTATTAACGAGGGGGATGAACTTATATTCAATTCAATAGTACCTGGTACACAGGTTATATATTTTAAAGGCTTTGGTTGTGCACATAATAGTTCAGATTCAGAATATATGAGTATGTTTGAAATTATAATGGATTATATCCATCATTTTTAGTGGGGTTATTAACAGAATATGGTTATAAAATAACTAATAATATTAATGAAGCCAATTTAGCTGTCATTAATAGCTGTACCGTTAAAGGTCCTAGTCAAGATTCCATGACCAATGAAATTCTCAAAGCTAAAAAACTTAATATACCAGTCGTAGTAGGTGGATGCGTACCTCAAGCCGATAAAAATCTAACCATTCTCAAAGATACCAACATCTCAATCCTAGGAATCTCACAAATCGACCGTATGTTTCCACCATACAACATAACCTCTTAACCATTTCACCAATGTACAATCCACCTTATTTCCCACTCGCCGTGGTGCCTCTTCTATTTACTTCCCCTTCCAGCTCCCGTAGATCGCTCTCGGGTATTCCACTTGAGGTCCAATCACTGTATTCCACTACTTCATTTTTACCTCCAAAATCTGAAGGAAATCCTTAATTTCTGGGGAAACTACTGAAGATATCTTAATGAATAATGGATGAAATTCTGATGTCAATAGTTCATTGAAGAGGAATTTGATGATTGTATTTAATTTTATCATCCTCACATCATTCCAATTTATATTCATTGAGCTATCCTTACTTTTGTGGATACCGTCATTTTATACGTATCTCGTCGAGATTAAGTTATAACCTCAAGTAGAATACCTGGAAGCGATCTACGGGAGCTGGAAGGGGAAGTAAATAGAGGAGCTGTCTGCAAGACGACCTCAGGTGGAACAGCTAGTGGGAAAATAGTTGGATGTAACCTCAGGTGGAGACGAAGGAAGATAGTGATTGGACTTCAGGTGGATTAGATAATATATTATTGATTGTGTTATTTTATTATATTAATTAATATAGGTATAGTTGAGGTGGTTGAGCAGGCGTTGAATGGTAATAGTGTGGTATTATTGGAGAAGAAGTCATTGCCAAGATTGGATTTGCCTAAGGTTCGTCATAATAGATTGATTGAGATAATACCATTATCATCTGGTTGTTTGGGTTCATGTACATATTGTAAGACAATACATGCTAGAGGTGTATTATGTAGTTATAGTATGGAGGTTATATTAGATCGTGTTGAGAGTTGTATAATGGAAGGTGTAAAACAGATATGGTTATCATCAGAAGATACTGGTGCATATGGTATAGATTTGGGTATAAATATAGTAATATTATTAAAATCTATAATAGAATTATTACCAAAAGATGTAATGTTAAGATTGGGTATGTCTAATCCACCATATATAAAACGTCATATAATTGATATATGTAAAATATTAAAACATCCAAATGTATTTGAATTTTTACATTTACCTGTACAATCAGGTAGTAATTTTGTATTAGATTCTATGAATCGTGAATATCATATAGATGAATTTATATATTTAATTGAAAATATACGTACAATTATACCAGATTGTACTATTGCTACTGATATTATATGTGGTTTCCCTACAGAAACATATAATGATCATATGGATACTATAAAATTATTAAATGATTTAAAATTACCTATTATTAATATATCACAATTTTATCCAAGACCTGGTACTATCGCATCAAAAATGAAACCATTAAAAAATAAAATCGCTAAAACACGTACTAATGAAGTTACACAATTATTTTTATCATATGAATGTAATAGTAAATATCATAATCAAATATTAACCGTATGGTTCTCTGATATTGATCATATTAGACATCATACCATTGGACATACTAAAAATTACATCAAAGTAATAGTAGATGAAGATCCAAATCTACTTGGAATCTCAACCAATGTTCTTATACAATCAAGCTCTAAATGGCATCTCAATGGAAAAGTTTTAAATAACATCCATCATTATAACACAACCTAAAATCAATCTCATATTTCATTAATAATCTATACACACCAACTAATACAATTAACACTCCACTCGAGTTCCAATTCACCTCTCCTTCTCTTGCAGAGAGCTCTTCTCCACCTGAGGTCGTCCTGCCGTCAGCTCCTCCAATTACCTCCCCGTAGACGGTAATGCCACTCCCAGAGATCGTGGCGGTAGAGAAGGTAGTGATGCAATGAGGAATAGTACTGGACCTCAAGTGGAATACCTGGAAGCGATCTACGGGAGCTGGAGGGGGAAGTAAATAAGGAAACTGACGGCAGGACTGACCTCGGGTGTAATGGCGAGTGGAGTACTAGGAGATGCATATATATATACTAGGATGTATATTAGATGTTTTTTATGCATTTAATTGGTATTGATTCATTTTTGGTGAGGTTTAATCTGAGGCTTTTTGTGAAATCGACTTTATAATCGATGCTAAATTTATGATAATTTTCATATGAAATTGTTAAACATACCCTTTAATGGTATAATATACTATTTCATCATTACGTATATAGCCATCATTTATATACTTTTGTTCATCTGGTGGTAATGATTCCCATGAATCCTCATTTGGAACTTGCCAAATATGTTTATTATAACCATATGATAACGCCTTATCCTCTTCCAAATAATCATCACGATCATACTCCCACTTTATAAAATCACTATAAAGAAATGTAGGGTAATTGTGAATTATGGGGGAAATGGGGGGAAAATAGAAATGATAATAAAACATACCGTCCGTCATCATCATCTATATATCCATCAATAAAATTGGTTTCTTCGTCAATATTATTATTATCAGTATCAGCTATAGTTAATTTATCTTTGTTATTCGATTTATTCCTTCCATTATGGAATACTTTATCATTTACATCATTAACATTTAATATATTTACACCGTCGTAATTAATTTTATTAGAACCCCATAATTCCAAATTCTCTTTAGTAATTATACCATCTTTACAATATTTAGAATTATTATACAATGATATATTATCCTCATTAGCATGATATCTTTTTAAAAATGAATTTGTATTCATTAATTGCATATTTGTAAGATCATTAATACGTTCCGTACTTAACTCAATAATTTCATTCGACTATAATAATAATTAATACATATAAATCTCTTAACATACCATATCTATATCCATTACTATTGCAGCAACTTCAGATTCATAACCCCTTAAATGACGCTGATATTGTAAACGACCCATATTACTCACATGCAAATGACCAATAACATCATTCACCTAAAATGAATTTATAAACATCAAAATAAATCGAAGATAACTATTGACAAATGTACCACCTACACCACCGGAAGTTACAACATCTGTTCCCACTAGCCGTGGAGGCATCTCTATTTACTTCCCCCTCCGCTTCCCTGAGATCAGCTACGGGTTCCACTTGAGGTCTCCACTCGAGGTCATATCACTAATTACACTAACTTCATTTTTACCTCTAAAATTTGAATGAAATCTTGAATTTCTGGGGAAACTACTGAAAATATCTAAATGAATATTGGATGTATTTCTGATGTCAATACTTCATTGAAAGGGAATTTGATGATTCTATTGAATTTAATAAACCTCCCTTCATTCCAATTTATATTCATTGAGATATCATGACAAACATAGATTCCATCACTTTAGTCGTATCTCAGCGAGATTAGAAATTTAACCTCGAGTGGAACCTGGAAGCGATCTACGGGAGCTGGAAGGGGAAGTAAATAGAGAAGGCCTCCACGGCGAGTGGGAAGACCTAGGTAGAGGTAACCTCAGGTGGAACGGCTAGTGGAAGAGGGGTGGAATGGACAACGACTCTTTCACTTTGTTCGTTTGCCTTAGATCAACATACATCGATGAGTATATAATTCTTTTCATATTCTACGATTTTGCCTTTAACGATATCACCGACGTTTAAATGCATTAATTTCATTCTTCTGACAGCACGTACATTAGATAGTATTGGTAGATTATTGGATTGATCGTAATCATCATAAATAACGGGTATACATGTACCGAGTATATTTCTTTCAATGATTTCAATAGGGCTAAGATATATTGGATCTAATTCAGATAATGGTATCCAACCGACATCATAACATTTATCAATGTCAATATCATCAACATTTTGAGTATTTTTAATATTATCATCACAATATTGTACAAGTATACCTCTATTATATCTTTGTATTACACGTACATAAAATATTTCATTCAATTGACGTTTTTTTAATATATTCCTAAATCTATGGAATCTCTTTATATTCTTTAATGATAATATCATATTATTGGGCCACAATTCTACAATTTCAAACATTAATTGATCACCAACATTAAATATAGTCCTAAATCCACCACTACAAGAAATTTTAAATATTTTAAACTCAAACTTACATTGGTACATCCTCTGGTACATCATAAAAATTCGATAATGGTAATACACCTAACATACGTGCATGTACATCTACAATAACTTTATCATCTTCTACATGATATACGGTACCCTTTAATACTCTACCATTATATACATCATAATCTGGCTTACCAAACGTCTCCATATTAAATTTATAATACTCCTCTTCGAATTTCTTATGAGACAATACATCCTTGAAGAAATACCCAATTGGACGTGGACGTTCTGAAGATTCAAATTCAGATGATGTTCCAATCTCTTCATTTTGTTCTACGCTCTCTTTACCATCGCTACTTTCAGCATTACGTCGTTCTTCATTACCTTCCCTAATCTTCTTGTTAATCTTTAATAAATGATCAATTTTCTGGAGATTAATCGAGTTGAATGCTTGTAATATATACTTGACATCTCTTTTTTTACCAGCGATTGGAGGGTTCATAGTATTTTCCAAAGTTCCATCAATCAATCCTTTTATATCCTCATTTGGATCAGCGATTAAAATATCATTTAAAATTTCATATAATGAGTTAGTCATAAAATTTTTTCGATCCCTCCAATAATCATACCATATCCAAAATGGCATTAATGGTAATGGTTTATGCGCTATACCTAAATTATGACGTCTCCGATAACTGATATAATAAATAAATTAATATTATACCCAACAAACCAAAAATCAACATATTCTTTACGTAATTTTTCTTGTTCAAGTTGTATCCTCTTTTGAAATTTATTATCTCTAATTAGTGATGCAAATGCTGTTGCAATTTCGGCACGAATTTCTTCATCTGATTGATTTTTCATATGAGAATATTTAGGATTATATCTTGTAGCAATGAATCTTAATATATGTGGTGATAAATAATCTGTCCATGGTCTTAATTTTACAACTTTAGATCCAACACCAATCTTAGGACGTTTATCATTTGGATTATCATCATCAACTAATTCATAATCATCAATAACTTTATCATCATTATCCATTATAAATTTAAATCTCTTAACATAAAATAGAAATAAATCATCCAATTTCTTATTCCATTCATCATTATATGCATCACGTTCTGATGGATCCAAATTATTATACCCTTCTATATACCTCTTATTCCAATCATATAATACACCAGGTAAATTATTATCTGATGGTACATAGTAATTCTTTAATATCTCCGGTATCATACGATTGCTATCATATTTAGGAAGTGGTTCAAAATGTTTTTTCTGATTTTTCAATCTATGATGATCTCTTATTGCGGATATTAACGTCTGACATATAACATCAATATCATTATATTCACCTAATTCAATTCCTTTATGCTTAGTATTCTCAGGAATATTTTCACCTAAAATAACTACTCTATCATCATCCCTACTTCTAATAAATGGTGGTATATCACGATTAAAATTGCCCGTTAGATCGGAATCAGCCGGGTTTGGATCAAAAAATAATGCTTTTAAATCCTCATCGGATACGTTCAATCTCGATAATGATAGGATTTCATCATAAAAATATTTCCTTGGTAATCCCAACGCCTCAGAAATATCATCTTTATCCTCTATTCTCTTTATCAGATTTGAAATTGAATCATCTGATTCAATTTCATTATAGTTTAATGATAAGCTAAACTTCTAATATATGAGGACAAAAGTTATGGGAATATGATACTTACCGGTTTGTCTAGAGATATTAGACGATTAAAATATATGAATGATGGCGATGATGAGTAAAATGCCGATGATTTATTATATGTCTGATGTATGGTATAACAACTACCAAGTAATAGATGGTTTAATATGAAGAATATACCATACACATTCACTACAAATCTCCATATTATAATAAAAGATAGTATATGCGATACCATAAATTACTCATTTAAATCTACAGAGCTGTCCAAATTATTTATATTAGAATCTAATAGAATCCTCAACGAGTATACAAGGATTCCAACATCACTGATATATTTACAAGTATTTTATAATTTTATATTAATTTAATATTAGTTTATAAAATATAATGATGATTATAAAACATTAGATGAATAAATACATCACCACATCACTAAGCGTCTATCTAGGTGTATACATTTACATGACTAAACAATTAGATTATCATTAACTTCATTAAATCATAAACTTCAGTACTAATATAGTCTATTTATCTATTGTATTATTATCTTCATGAAATCATCCACTTCAACTGGAGTAGCCTTTAAGACGATCGGCTGGATGTAACTTTTTCTTGTCTTTATTAGGGTATAATAAACATTCAGATACTAAACATCTTGCTTGACACTAGATGAATATGGATGAGATATAATATAATTTCAACGTACCATATTTCTTGTAATGAAACTAAAAGTGCCTTCACGATGTCTCTCGTTACAACTATTTATACATCTCCTTTTATCTGAGCTACAACCGAATAAAAGACCATTGGCTGATGGAAATATAGCCAGTAAACCAAATATTACAGTTAGAAATATCCTTTTTAGTGATATCATATTCACAACATTTGATTTGTGATATTTAATTATAATAAATATTTGATATCTATATCACAACACATCTATAAATAGAAATCATATCAAGCTGCTATATCTTTTTATATGAAGCCAAAAATTCTATAGGCATTGCCAATCTAGATTTGGAAAATTCATATAAAATTTTCTACGCGTCCGAACAACACAGCAGCTGTGACGTAATTGAAGTCCAATCTACCCTCCTTTCCACTCGCCGTTCCACTTGAGGTCTTGCCGTCAGCTCCTCTATTTACTTCCCCCTCAAGTTCCCATAGATCACTTCCAGGTTCCACTTGAGGTTACATCCTCACTACCTTCGCCACATATACCCCAGAATTATCGGGATAAAAAACACTATTTCCAATACATTTTAACAATCAATTGATGATTTATACATATCTATAATATATACTCATATATCAATACAATTGAAGGATGAAGTATAGTTATATGAAGGTATTGATGTATTAATATAAATATTTATAATAATATATATACTATATAACTACTAACATGTTGTAAAGTTATTATAGTAACTATATTATACTTATAATAATACTAATTATATATACTTTAATAAAATTATTATAATATTATATTTCAGTTGTAAATGATTAAATGAGGTTAATTATAGAATAATAGTTATAATAAAATATCTTCGATGTCCCGAAGCTGATCTCAGGGAAGCGGAGGGGGAAATAAATAGAAGAGCTGTCTGCAAGACGGCCTATGGTGACTGTAACATCAGTTGGAACCTTATAGTTAGTCAGTGGTTTGCTCACTATGACGGTGATAATGGATTGGATATAAGATATGTATGATGTAATTGACTACATTAATTTGATGTGTATTATATATGAATAATTTATTATAAGCGTCTATAACTTTTGGTCAATTTTGTGTCTCTATATCATTTTTGACTTCAATATCTTGCTGTAAGAACGATAGTTATGTGTGAACTATGATCTTTCATGGTACATAAACTGAGTTATCGGTCCTTTTGAATATGCATTGAGACACGTTACATCCTGCATGACACTAAAGGGTTGATATGTATTAAGTGAATATGACTATTTTAAACGTACTAATGATCTCAAGACACCGATACCACCAGGGTGTTTACGATTACACTTTTCAATGCAGACCTGTTTATGCGGATGACATTTAAACAATGCTCCATTTACGGATGTAGATCCGTAGATTAAAGATAATGTAAATGCTATAAAAATTTTAATGGCGTTCATCTTTATATTTAAATAATGAGTAGACTAAAATTATTATAAATTGACTATTTGAGTCACCAACAGAGAATTTTTTTCCTGGAAATCACAGATCTCCTTTTTTTTCTGCGCTGATTTCTAAATTTCAGATCACTAGAAATTTAAAAATCATAGCAGCTGATACAGATACTAATAGAATTTATTTATTTAACCCTTTAAATTTTAACCAAAATGACGTCTTTACTCACATTTTTAAAATTTGTTCTCATAACTTTAACTTTGAAATTATCCTCAGTTTATTGTGATATCATATCATTTCAAACTGATTGCATCAAGCATTGTGAACTACGTCATCCAAGGAGAGGACCATCATATCCCGTTTCCGATAATCCTACACAGCAAAAGTACACGACAGATGACATATCATTCGCAGCCGTACGTTTTAACACATCTCATCTAATCTAATATTTCAGTGTAAACAAAGATGCAGACTTGCAGAAGTCATCAGACCTAAAAGAGAAACTGAAGCTTATACCATCTAAAGTTGAAGGAAAATAGTGAGTGATGAAGGATATGAGACTGAGGTGAAGTCTACTCCACTAGATGTCCAGTACTACCTTTCATTCCACTCGCCGTGGTGGCTTCTTCCAATTATCTCCCCGTAAACGGTAGAGCCACTCCCAGAGATCGTGACATCGTAGGGCATATTTAGATTATGTGGAAACTGGGGATAAAAAACACCACAAACTCGATAATTATCCCAACAATTCTACTGCTAAGGGCAAGACCTCAACCTGAACCCGTAGCTGATCTCAGGGAAGCGAAGGGGGGTATAAATAGAAGAGCTTACGGCAGGACTAAAAGAGTTGGATTGTACCTCACGTGGAGTGTAATACCTAGAAGAAGAAGAAGTATAGAGTATAATATAGTACATTAAAATTAGATGTTTAATTTATTGCTGAATGTTTATGTGATGTTTAGATTAATTCATGTCTCTCTAAGATGACATTTCTACAATGATGTTGGATACGTAATGTGCTCCTTGTATGAAATCATTTAATGATTTTCCTTTTATAAATTGCGATAAAATCCACCAGAAATCACATATTTGACCTGTACAATTTCCAGTACTTGAACCTCCAGTATTAGTATTACATGCTGCTTGAATATTATTACAACTCTTTCCACTCTTTACATTACCTTCACCCTGAAGACCCTTCAATTTCTCAGAAGCCTCTTTAATCATCGTCTTATATTTATCAGCCACTTTCTCAACGTTACTCTTATTACCTTCACCTTCCACCTGAGGTCCAATCCTACTTCTCTTCCACTCGCCGTGGTGGCCTCTTCTATTTACCTCCCCCTCCAGCTCCCGTAGATCGCTTCCAGGTATTCCACTTGAGGTCCAATAACTATACTTCCGCCACGATCTCTGGGAGTGGCTTTACTCTTTAGAGATAGGTAAATAAAGGAGGCCACCACGGCGAGTGGAAGAGAAGTAGGATTGGACCTCAAGTGGAGAGCTCCATGCAATGGGAAACAAGGTTGTAACCTCGAGTGGACATGTGACTGATTAGTTTAAGAGTATATAAGATAATAAGTATATAAATAAAATAATTTCATGAATGTAAATTAAATGTTACATGTGTCATGTCACAAGGGTGATTGATGAGAAATGTGTATTAATAGTGAAGGCCTAGTGATGAAAACATAGTGATAATAAATTACATTAGAATCGATGAGAGAATGTATTTTTATCATATGTATTAATAGTATCAGTAAGTATAGAAGTATCTTTAGGTTTATTAAATGGTGAATCATATAAATTATTATTATTATTATTATTATATTTATTATTATTATAATTTGGACTATGATATGTATGATCATTATTATTTTTATAATCTAAATTAGGTATAGATTTACCAAGTCCATATATAATACCTTGATATTTTTGATCATCTAATTTATTTTCAAAATATCTTTGCATTAATTTAAAAAATGTTTTACATGTAACAAGACTATCACTACCAGCTTGATGTTGTGGTCCTATTCTTTTAACATCTAAATGATCAGCTAATTTTTGTAATGATAATCTACCAGATAAATTAACAGATTTTTCATCAAGTAAAAATTTAATATCATATAATGATGGAAAGAAATCATGTATTAATTCAAAAAATTTTGATTGATTATTAGGTAAATTAGTACATGTTAATACTTTTAATAAATATGCAAAATCATATGAACCATGAAATGATATCCAAATTATATCTTCATTCATAACAAGACCAGATGACATTATTAATTCACCAAAATGTTCTAAATCTATACCACGTTTTTGATGTCCATCAAAATCTATACCAGAATCTTTTAATAAATCTATAGAATCTTGTGCATACATATCATGTTTTATATCAAATTTAAAATTAAATTGCCATGTTGATATATTATTTGGACATGTACCAGATGAATCAGAAAATGTTAAACCTAATTGTATTATTTTTAATAAATCTACATTACATTTTACAGTTTGATAATTATAATCTTCTAAATAACTTGTTGGCCTTACTACTATACCTGGAAATTCTGTATCTATAGATACATATGGATATAATTCTAATACATCTCTTATCTTCTCAAATGCATCTTCTAAGTTATCTGACCAGACGTCCACTATTTGTTGTTCTTCATCCATGTAGTTTCTTATCTACTTTTCTATATCTCCATAAACATCATATAATATACATCTAATCCTTTACTTTTCTTTTTTTTATACTCAACCTAATCCTTTACAAATCTCATCTAATACTCTCCTCCTTTTTTTCACATTCAATTTACATATATATCCATCTATCATCTATACATCTACAATCTTTTACCTTTTAAACTATGCATTTATAACATTATCTACAAGACAATGGGGTGATCAAACCAACCTCCATTACAATCTTATACCTCTCATCATTATCACTTTATCATCAACTTCCATAGCCCATTCACTAACCATCATTATAAAAAATCTTGCACCTCCATTCTCTAACTCCTACTCCACTTTATTCATTCTTTAATCATAACAACACCCACACCCACTAACATATATTATCTTCAAAATTATCTTCTATTCATATGATTCGTATCACTAAACATAAATTAAATTTATTAAATAAACCTAATCTCAAAGAATGCCTAGCAAAATTCTATAAATTAGTCAATACTCAACAAAGGTCATGCGAGTCGTACTATACAGGATGGCCACCAAAAAATAGGATAGAAATCGATGCAAATGTAGGTTTATTATAATTATATTATTAATATTTTATCTAGTTTAAGCCCTTGAATAGGAAGTTGTTCATTTTCAATCGTCAGCTTAAAGATGGCATCACAGTAGAACCCACCCTTGTCTTTTGCTGCGATGATAAACCAATGCTCATGTTAAATAAAACAGAATTTCAATCACTCGTCAATAAATTACCATGGATCAAGGAACAGTTAAGTGAATTCTACAAGAAATTATAAAAATATCGCAACGCTACTCTCAGAATAGTGCTCTATTCAGACATCAATATAATTCTCACAACTATATATCTACATACTTCACTTCCTCCACCTGAAGTCCAATACTACTGTTCATTCCACTCGCTGTGGAGGCTTCTCCACCATAAGTCCATCCTTGTCTCCATCTTGCAGACAGCTTCTTCTAATTACTTCTCCCTCCGCTTCCCGTAGATCGCTTCTGGGTTTTCCACTTGAGGTTACGTAGTCCAGTTGTTAATCACTTTGTTATCCAATTGCTTGAGGTTTATCGATGAGAAAGTAGATGATAAGTGTCCATTAGCTACGGATATTAATTATACATGTAGAAAAATTAGGTATCCCATCGAATCAGGATGTAATAAGAGTAAGGTTACTGAGTTGGCTGGTAAATATAAGACGATGATTGAAAAGGCTGCGGAATTGAATAAACTTCAGGATCAAAATAACGTAAAGAGTGCAGAGAGTTGTGGTAACACTAACACAGCATGTACTACAACTACTGAATGTTCAACTACCGAAACTTGTCAAGGTAAACCATGTAATTGCCCTGATCAGACTTGTGCTTGTGGAAATACATCCGCTACAACTGACAGTGTCTTTAAGAAATTATGCGAAATGATGTGTTGCAATCAAGAGAGTGGAAGTAACGGATGTAAATGTGGTGGTGGGAATTGTAATTCTATATCCACATTTTGTAAGGAAGTAGACAAATTTATGACATTAGTGAATAGTGTTATTAAACAAAATGGAGCACCTGCACAAGAATCTACACCTACTCCATGTAACTGTACTAAGGGTAATTGTGAATCCTGTAAAACCCGTCGCTTCATTAGACTCATTGAGGAGTATACGAGGCAGTTGAATGGGAATAAAAAATGTGAATGTAAGGATATGTTTGATAACATTTTTGGTAGCATGTCGTTTTGGGTAAAGATGCCACTTGTTTTGTTTGGTTGGGATTTGGCCTGTAAATGTTGTAAATATAACTACGAAGATTGTTTGAAAGATGGATATAAGTGCGGTATAAGTCATGTAATGAGGTATATCTTCTGTTGTAAGGAGTGTAATTGCGTCGGTGTGCCTGAAGTGAAGCCCAAAAAGAAGAGGAGTGCGGAAACTAACAGTGAGAATGCTGATGAGAAAGATCATACGGCTGATATAACAGACAACGATAAATTATGTAAATGCTTAGTGAAAGTATTTAAAGAAGTGGCGAGCAAGTTAAAGATATGTGAGGGTCAGAATCAGAAATGTCCTTGTTCTTGCGCTTCCGATTCCGATTCCGATTCCTGCAGTTGTTTGAAGGAGTGTTGTAATTCCACTAATTGTAAATGTCCTTGTAGGAATGAAGGTTCTTCTACTTCTATCACTTTACCTCTCCACACATCACACACTACACACCATCATTCACGTATCACTGTAATTCACTTTAATATCTCACACTCTCATAGTGTTAAATAAAAAATTTCCAACATTCCATAGTCCTCCAATACACATTTGCCCACAAAACTAATTGTATCTATAAATTATCCACATAATAACTCATAAGTTGTACACTTCTACTCTTCCACCTGAGGTCCAATCATTACCTTCTCACCGCCACGATCTCTGGGAGTGGCTCTACTCTTTAGAGGGAGGTAATTGGAAGAGTTGTCTGCAAGATGAAGAGAGGTGGGAAACAATTGAGTAGGACTGGGCCTCGAGTGGACGTTTAAGTTATATATTGTATTGTATGAATGAATAAAATATAATATGAATTGATGAAATGAGATTGATTATCCTTCATCGAATCTGCCATCGAATCCGCAGAATCCTGTTAGTAAAAAGACGGGGAAGTAGATTTTATCTTCAATTTTGGAGCACCAATTCCATGCTGATGTTAATCGACCATCTATACAGCTACCAGCATCATTAAAATTATCTGCACCACTACCATCAAACGCATGTCTAAAAAAATCCGTTAATATTATCATCTTCAAATTTTTCGGTCCACCAAATTGTGCATCTATATATTGCTTCATCGATGCAGTAGATTTATATAACTCGGGTATCTTATCAATACAAGTGACAATAGGGCTCAATATACGAGGTATCTATATATGAAAATAATTAAAAAGAATATAGAAAATAAGATTTAGTCTAGTCCATATGAAGTCCAATCCTACTCTCTTCGTCTTGCAGACAGCTTCTCTATTTACTTCTCCCTCCGCTTCCCTGAGATCAGCTACGGGTTTATCGCCACGATCTCTGGGAGTGGCTTTACTCTTTAGAGATATGTAAATGGAAGAGCTCTCTGCAAGAGGAAGGTAAGGTTGTAACCTCAGGTGGAATAGATAACAATTTATGAGATTCCTTCGTACATACTTGTGTGTATTTATCGATGAACATGAAGGCGTTGGGTACATTATGATCACCAAGATGGATAGAATTTGATCCGATCCAGGTACCTACTGATTGTTGTACTCTTCTTAATATTTTTCTCATTCCATTAAGTACATTTGGGCATTCTTGTACACGATTAAGACCTTGTCCTGTATTTCTTAATCTATATGGATTATTAGAATCTAATAAATCACATTCAGAAAAATGCCATAATGCAAACATTTCATGTGCAATTTCACGCCATAATGATAATGTCTGTAACACATAAGTAAATTGTCGAGAATGATTATGACTTAAACGAGAACCCTCATAACCAACATTAATCGATAAATTATATTTCGGATTTGAATCAATAGGATTAAAATTATCACGCAAATACTCAATCATCTTATCACAAGGTCTACGAAATGCACGCAAATGAGCATGATGATCCGACATCGAATATATACAATTCTGAACCTCATCCACCGTCATCTCGTTGTCATTCATTACATCACCAGACAGAGTCTGAAATCCACGAGTCAAAAATGAAAAACCTATAAAAGTTTTATATACATATCGAATGAATACTTCCACCTCCACCTGAGGTCCAATCGACATCTTCTCCGCATTTCCTTCGTCTTGCAGACAGCTCTCCACTTGAGGTCCATCTTTTCCATTGCATGGAGCTTCCTCTATTTATCTCCCCTTCCAGCTCCCGTAGATCGCTTCCAGGTTCCACTTGAGGTTATAAACCTAATCTCATCGAGATACATCTAAAGTGACGAAATTCACAAAAGTAGGATATTTCAATGAATATAAATTAGAATGAAGTGAGGATGATAGTATTATATGAAGCAATACTGTCCCTCTTCAATGAAGTATTGACATCAGAAATATATCCAATAGAAATTGCACAATCTTCAGTAGTTTCCCAAGAAATTCAGGATTTCCTCAAATTTTGGGGGTAAAAATGAAACTAGTGAAATTAGTGATTGGACCTCAGGTGGAGACCTCAAGTGGAACCCGTAGCTGATCTCAGGGAAGCGGAGGGGGAAGTAAATAGATGAAGCCTCCACGGCGAGTGGAAGAAGAGTGTGGATGTAACCTCAGGTGGAGCAGCTATATGTTTCTTCATCAATGAACATACCAATGATGCCACTATTTGGTCTTTTTACAGCGTATTTATTGGTTAGATATTTGATGGCGTTTTCTTTGAGTGTGATATCATGTTGTATTTGTGATCTAGTTTTTCCTTCGGGTGATATTTCTAGAATATGTAATGATGATGTATTGATTATAAAATACCCATTGTAGCGATTGGTAATTTAGGATCGAATAATAATGCAAGTCCATTTTTTTTAGTAGATAAGAAATTATATACAGTATTAACTGGTGCTACACAATCGAAATTTAATAATTCTTGTATATCAGGCTTTCTTGAATCCATTAAAAAGTATATTAATTTACCATAAGAATTACGCATACGATCAGGATTTAAAATTTTATAACGTCTACCAATTTCAAATATATTACGAAAAAATTCAGAATTTGTATGATAATCACGATCTTTAACCAAACGTTGACCAGCTTCATAATTATGTGCAATAGCTAAACCACTTAATATAGCTGATACCTCTTTTATTTCACGTAATATTATACGTGATTTACTACTTTCATGTATAATATCAACTTTATCTGTATATTCACTAACATGAAATGTACTATCCAATAAACGCATCAATTTACGCTCCTCATATGTTAATCTTATAGGTGTATACTTTGCTACATGCTTATAATATTCACAATCAGCAGCACGCTCCTTTAAATCAACATTCACTACTTCACCATCATCCACTTTAGGCTGATCATCCAATAAACTAATACCTGTCGCCACATCAGTCGACATCTCCGGATCAAGAACCTATATAATATAAATAACCAAACTATAAAATAAACAAGATATACTCCAGCCGAGGTTACAACCAGTGTTCCACTCGCCTCCACCTTTCCTTCGTCTTACAGACAACTCTTCCAATTACCTCCCTCTAAAGAGTAGAGCCACTCCCAGAGATCGTGGCGGTGAGAAGGTAATGATTGGACCTCAAGTGGACTACCCGAAAGTGATCTACGGGAACTTGAGGGGGAAGTAAATAGAGAAGCTGACGGCAGGAATGTAACCTCAGGTGGAGAGCTGTCTGCAAGACGAAGGAAAGGTGGATTGTAACCTCAGGTGGAGCTGCAAGAGGAAAGGTGATGACGAGTTTTACTGTGCATCCACCTTTTTAAATTATTATGAATTTAACTTACATGTTTGGAGTAAACTTCGGGTACATTGGTCTTGAGAATGTCTAGGATATTACATTTAGTTGAGATATTATTGACAACTATAAGATGAAATGAATAATGATATGATTAATAAATACCTTTATATAATTCATTTTTATCTAAACTATGTAAAATATCAATTACATTTGATATATTGGTATCTTCATTATTATTTGTTTGGGTATCCTCCGGTTGCGATTCTATAGTATCCAATAATTCTGATAATTTATTACGTTGAGCCATGATTTATAATATGACCATCTGAAATAGTAAATTTGATAATCAGATAGTTGACAATTAAATGAATTATTAATAGATTTATTAATTAATGGAATCTTACAATCCCCCACACATAAAATATATAAATACTTAAAACTGTAATAAATTAACCGTCTATTAGGTTTATATTTATCGCATAAAATGGATAATTTAGAGATATGGCCAAAAGGTTGTACACATTATAAAAATTGGCTTATAGAATCTCTGGATGAATTGAAATCCATACAAAATCAAACATATACTAAGGCTTTACATAATATTAAGGGTATAAATACCTACTATAGTACTTATATGATGAATATATAGATGTAATTAAAGATCATAAGATACCTACATTAGATGAAGAGCTATGGCTTATTCGTTACTACTCTTATCAATTATCCAAGTTTTTAAGCGCTAATCAGTTAAAGAATACAGTTAAAGTAATATTAACCAAACTATTCAATCATCATTAACTATAGGAAACATCACTAACACTCTTCAATAGATTCTATCTTAAACGATCATTATTCGAATATGATCCACGCATTATCATGTATGTACTCTCATTCTCTTCAAATAACACTCCACCCGATGTCCAATCCATTCCACCTGATGTCCAACTCTTCTTCCACTCGCCGTGGTGGCCTTCTTATTTACTTGTCCCTTCGCTTCCCTGAGATCAGCTACGGGTGTTCCACTTCCACTTGTGGTTACATCACTATCTTCTCCAACTTTCGTCGTCTTGCAGACAGCCTCTTCTATTTACTTCCCCTCGGATTCCCGTAGATCATCCTCGGTACATTACTTCATTTTTACCTCGAAATTTGAAGGAAATCCTTCATTTCTGGGGAATCTACTGAAGATTACTCAATGAATATTGGATGAATTTCTGATGCCAATACTTCATTGAAAAGGACTTTGATGATTGTATTTAGTTTACTAATCCTCATTTAATTCTACTTTATATTCACTGAGATATCCTCATAAACATGTATTCCGTCACTTTAGACGTATCTCGCCGAGATCAGGTTTATAACCTCAAGTGGAACCTGGAAGCGATCTACGGGAGCTGGAAGGGGAAATAAATAGAAGAGCTGTCTGCAAGAGAAGGAGAGGTGATTGGAACTCGGGTGAGGTATGATTATATAGTTATTTATTATAGGTTTACTTGTATAACATTGGCTGTGAAATTGGAGGATATGTGGAAGTCTGTTTATGTTGATAAGTTATTGGGTTCGGTTGAGAATTTGAATATATCTAGTTTGTATAAATTATAATAGAATATATAGAATATATAGGGGTATTTGAATTAGAATCTATGGTTTGTGAGGGTTTGAATTTTAATTTATTAGTATTACATACTATGGAATCATTTCATATTATTAGAGAGAATTGTATAAATGTAAATAGAAATTAGATGTATTATTATTATTTATTATTATAGTATATTAAAGATACATTAAGATTAGATGATAAATCTATAGGAGATAATATAAATTTAATTATAAATATTTGTAAAAATGCTGAATTAAATACATTATATATGTTTGAAAAACCAGAGTATATTTTAATATTTATATATTAATATTATATAAAATAATATTTATAGATTTATATTTTTATATACACCAACACAATTAGCATTATCTACATTTATATATCATTGTAAAATTAATTTAAGAGGATTAATATCAATTGATACGTATATTGAATTATTATTAATTTTTATTTCAACTTTAGATTTATAATTGATATGTTCTTAAATGGTAATGATGAATATTTATTACCATTAATGAATTTAATTAATAAAATTAATGTTTGTTATTAATTATTAATTCTTATAATCATAATAATTCAGAATGATTATGATGATTATATTAAATCTAGAGAATCATTTATTAATGATGTAAATAAAGCCGGTATTTATATCAAATTATTCATACAATCATACATATAGGCAATATACTCGATAAATATATCTCAATCTGGTCAAAAAATAATACTAATATAGAAGAATTATCATGAATTTTCTCCACCCGAGGTCCACTCCTCCCCTTGTGTTCCACTCGCCGTGGTGGCCTTCTCTATTTAGTTGTCCCTACGCCTACCATTTGTCGGCTACGGGTTCTCCACTTGAGGTCGAATCCTCTAATATTCTATTCATTAATTTGATTATAATCGCACAATTATCTTCCTTCAATCATTTATAATTGAAGTTTAATATCGTATTATTATTATATATATGTAACATATAAGTATTATTAGAAGTATAATATAGTTACTATAGTAGCTTAACTTCATGTTAGTAGTTATATAGTATATATATTATTATAATTATTTATATTAATACTTGTATACCTTCAGACAACTATACTTCTTCCTTCAATTGTATTAATATGATAGTATATGTCATATTAAAAGAGATATCTTCAATAGACATTTAAAATGTAGGGGAAATGGTGTTGTTTATCCCTACAACCCTACATTTATAGTGTTTTTTACAATTTACCCTACTATGGAAATAATCTATTTATTACCATAAATGTTCTCATCGATGTAGAAGATATTAAAATAGATAGTTCCACACCTGATGGATGTATCTAATGTAGATCTACTCATATAACTAATGGATACTTCAGTGAAACTATATTATGAAGTAGGAAGTATGACCAATCAAGGGATCCACTTGTTGAAGATGAATGATGGGATACTGGAGTTAATCGATATTCATATAGAAACTATGGTTATAGAAATGACCACAAGTGATGAAAAGTCCACAATAATCCACAAATTGTCATATGTGTTGGAAATTTTTATATTTCCAGAGATGATGTTACTAGAAGACTGGTTCATGATGAAATGGATATTTATACTCTTATATCATTAAATCCTCTACCATATACACATATTCTCAATTATTTACATCATGTAGATTGTCTATAAGTGGTTAAATTTATTGAAGAATAGAATGAACTTCATCAAATTGGGGTATTTCTAGTATGGAGGAATCGCCAAGGCCACATCTGGGATACAGGGTGGAAGGATGATAATAACGAAATGTAAAGTAATATCAATATCCAATATGAATTTGTAGTATATTAAGGTTAATTCTACTCAACACATCATGATACATCATCCCTAATTTAATGGAATGTGTAAAAATGACACAAGGGATGATGTAGAAATGTAGGATTGTAAATGCACATTTGAGCAAGAATGTAGCATAATCGCAAAAATATCGCAATGTTTTCTGTACTACAGTCTCATTTATCGCAACGTTTGTTTTTTGTAATTTTAAATAGGCTTTAAATACTTGAAGATTTCATCATCAACAAGGCTGTTATAAAAATGACGGATTTTATCGACAAAGAAGCTTTGAAGAAAGCTTCAATGTTTATGGTAGGATTTGTTTCAGTATTACCATTGAGGCTAGCTTTGGCATGTGCCAAGTATGCCATTGGCAGATATAATCTTCCTGTTAGTAAACTTGGTGTATTCATTAAGATATTTCATAATCCTATTGAACTAGGAGGGCTTGCTGGATTCGCTATATCTAATATAATTGCAACAACTTTGGGAAACGATAAGAAACCTAAGGCTGGATTATCCACTGTCACCAACTGTTTGGTGTACTTCCTCTCATTATTGACCCTTTATGCTTATACATATGGAGGTGATATAGGTGATCCTAACCTCTACTTGTGGACAATTGTAGCACATTACTTTATGGTTTGTTTTAATGTTACGTTTTCTGTAGGTTTAGAATCAGATGCTGTCAATTATTCAAACGCTGGCGTGCCACTTTCATCTGTTTTTGTTGTCATTTACCATAAAGTATTCCTATATTTTGCCGATAAATATCTCCTACAGGATGTTGATTACTGGCTTGTATATGGACAAATTGTAGCAAATTCTGTTTTAATGTATATAACAGCCTGTTGTTGGACCACACATTGCTCATATAGTTATTTTAATGGAAACACAGATGCTAATTCAGGCGATGACAATGGAACTGATTTATCAGAAGCATTGAAGGAACCATATACTTGGTCTCCATTCATGCTTACCGTCTTCTCTCTAGGCGCATTCTACTGTGTCTATCCTGGTTTAGCTCCGTTTCAACTGGCTAATCCTAATACTGCATACAATATTGAGATGATAAATTTAATTGTACATCCTATGCCAGCCTTGATAATATGTATATTGGATGAGCGTAAAATAGGACCAGGTCAGAAATGGGAAAAATGTAATGCATGGTGGAATGCATGTTGGATCATTGAAGCCTATGCTCTTCTTTGTGTCTACACATGTTATACTATCCTCCATTACCCAGATTCATTCTTTGGCAAATTGATAATTGGTAATTCAGCATTGGTTGGATTCATGACTGTATCATTTGTAACTGTACAAGAAGGCCTTAAATCACTTGGACTATCAGCTGTAGGTGTACAAAAGGATAAAAACAAACCTTGTCCACAACTTCCAACAATAACACTGGCTATATCCCTAGCTATCCTCAATTTCACGAATTTCGTAGCTGATGGATATCTACAGACATATAGGAAAGCTGATAAAGAGAATTGGCCAACTGAAGGTTACACGAGATATAGGGGGTTCAAATTCTGGCTCAATGCCGCGTTCAAGGTGGCTAAAAAGAATTTATTAAATGCTTTTAATGTAGATGTTAGAAGTAGAACGATTTTGTAGTAAGGAGTTTTATACACGATGAACACTCCTGCAATGTTAATAGAATGTAGTTTTAAATTTTAAGTTCTGTCTTAATGTAGTCTTTTAAATGCCTTTAGGCATTGTAATTATAATCTAATGAAATTTATATTACACATTATACACATATACATTTCTTCCACTTACCGTTCCACCTGAGGTCAATCTTTTCCATTGCATGGAGCTCTTCTATTTACCTCCCCTCGGATTCCTGTAGATCATCCTAGGTATAATGTTAACCCGGAAGAACGTAGATATGTCAACCCATAAGAACAGGAATTCTACCCGGAGGAACAAAAGGTGTTAACCCCGAAGAACAGACATCTCTTCCACCTGAGGTCGGTCTTGCAGACAGCTCTTTTAATTACCTATCTCTAAAGAGTATAGCCACTCCCAGAGATCGTGGCTGAAGGTAGTGATTCGAGTGTAGTTAATACTGGACCTCAAGTGGAAGTGGAACCTGGAAGCGATCTACGGGAGCTGGAAGGGGAGATAATTAGAAGAGCTCCATGCAATGGAAAAGATTGACTTCAGGTGGAAGCTGACGGCAGGAAAGACCTCAGTCGTTACATTCCTTCACTCCATTTATATTCGTTTGACATGTTGTCATCTCTCTGTTGATGTGATTATTGTATTGTGTTATAAAATGTGTATATTAAGTGACTACATTTAGATTTTTAGTGATTGTTTTTATATGTTCAAGTGTTTTTGATGATCTTTTAGCTCTTGTATCATCTGCTATTTTAATTAAATTATCGATTTTTTTTAAATCTTCTTGTGTATAATATTCTTGTGCATATGAATATAATCTCTCACCTATATTTGCACATATCTCTGATACTTTAGATATTAATTTATTATCTTCATTTATTAATTCTCTATTTACTGATGATTCATATCGTCTTAAAAAATAAAAAACCCCATGTGATAATATTGATGGGGTTATTTTATTATTTTCATTTAATAATTTATACCAACATTTAGAAAATTCAATAACAAATTCATCATTAGACCATATACGTAATCTATTACATAAAGCAGCTATTCTTGATAATTCAAAAGATTTCAAATATTGTAATTGATCTTTAAGATATTCTAATGACCATTCACTAAATCTTTTATTACAACGATATATCATACGCTTTATATTCCTCTCTTCAGTCGTTGTACCCATCAAATCCGGGGGTGGTAACATATCCAATACCATAATCAACTCACTCATACCTATTTATATTATTATTAATCAACAAATGAAGTGAATTCCACCTGAGGTTACAATCCACCTTTCGTTCCACTGCCGTGGTGGCCCTTCTATTTATCTCCCCCTCCGCTTCCCTGAGATCAGCTACGGGTGGTGGGTTAATCTGTCCCCATAAACCCCATTAGCCCCATAAATCTATTTTATAAGAATTTATTAAATACTTTCACTAAGCATTTACATAATTTATCCGAGTCCTTTATTTCTTCCCTATGTTTTTCCTCATCAGCATTCTCACTGTTAGTTTCCACACTCCTCTTATTCACTGACTTCGCTTCAGGCACACCCACACATTTACAATTGCGACTGGCAAACCAGTACTTCATCACGTGACTAATACCGCATTTGTAACCATCCTTTAGGCAGTTTTGATGATCAGTTTTGCAGCAATTACAGAGAATATGATCTGCTGCCGTTTTGAGTTCTTTTTTTTCTGTTGTTTCTGTGCTGTTACCATTACCACTTGAAGAACTAAACCAGCTCTTAAATGTATTTACAGCATTACTTACAGCACTAGTTACAGTATTATAAGCATAAGTTATTCTGTCTGAGATTTCGACATACAACTCGGCTAGCAATCCTGGTACACATCTACATTTATGTTCCTTCTTCAATGCCTCCGTATACTCCTCAACGAGTTTAATGAAGCGACGGGTTTGACAGGAATTGCAATTACCATTCTTACATTTACATTGAGTAGTTTGAGATGTAGATTCTTGTGTAGTTCCATTTTTAACAGCTTTCACTAGATCCGTGAAACTCTTTACTTCCTTACAAAATGTTGATATGGATTGACAATTCTTATCACCAGTGTTACAACCACATCCGCTAGTTCCACTATCTTTATTGCAACACATAATTCCACATAATGTCTTGAATACACCGTTCTCCGTGGATGTACTACTAGCGGAAGTTTGGCATCTACATTCAGTATTGCAATTACATGGAGTACCTGTACAAGTTTCAGTAGTTGAATCTCCAGTAGTTGTATTACATGCCGTATTAATATTACAACTACCATTATTTACGTTACCTTCACCCTGAAGACTCCCCAAACCATTAGCTGCTGTAATCATCGCCGTATATTTACAAGCCACGGATTCAACCTTCTCCTTATTATAATCACCTCTTCCACCTGAGGTTACATCACCACCTCCACTTCTGCCACGATCTCTGGGAGTGGCTCTACTCTTTAGAGATAGGTAATTGGAAGAGCTGTCTGCAGGACCAAGAGAGGTGGATTGGATCTCAAGTATATGATCATTAGACTAATGTGTAAACATACTATTGATGGATTTGGGTATGAGATTTTGTAATTGATTGATGATTGATTGGTATAGTTGTAGATTGATTGTTTTGAGTACGATGATGGATTTTAGTATAGAGATGAGTTCGATTGTATTGAAATTATGATTATGATTGAGTATATATTGGATATGATTGATGAGATTATGATGGAATGATTTAAGATATTTGATATGTAGATTATAATTAGAATTGTATGGTATTAGTAGTGTTAATGATGATGAATACATTGAGAGATCATATGTGGATGCATATTTTAATGTACTTGTAGCAGTATTTGTAAAATTTATCCAAAATTCTTTAGTAGTATATTGTAGTGTATTAATATTTTTAGAGATTGAATAGATTAATAATGCTAATGATTTTGTAGATGATATATAAAATTTGAAATTATAAAATAAAATTTTAAATAATTGTTCTTGTATAAAATTCTAATTTATAAATAATAATTAGACAAATTATAACATACTAATTTAGATAATGTAAATAATATAGTAGATATAGTTTGTGGTTGTAGATATATAGAGCAACTAATTAATGAACATGTAATTTTAAATAATTCTTGATGATTTATATAATTAAATTTATTATAATATTTTATTATATTTATTAATTTATTTTTTATAATATAAATTAATACTCTTGGATGGAAATATATTTTACATTTAGTTTCAAAATTTATTATTATACTAGATGGTGATGCATTTGGTATCTTCATTATTATATTATTTATAATTATATTATTATATAATAATAGTGGGTATTAAAAAAAATAGAGGGTCATACATATAAAGGTCATTATATATTTAATGTTAATTAATTATATTAAAATATAAATATAAATTTTATAATGTAATTTAAAATAATTTTATTAATTTAAAAAAAATTTTTTTTCTTTGAAAAAAATCTTCTATTTTAATATATAATTTATATTATATAAATGTCTTATATTAATTATATTTTGATTTCTATAATAAAAAATTCCCCCCCAATGGATAATTTATACTTGTAATTAATAAATGTGTAAATATATTATAGTGTTTATATTAATATATATATAGTAATGACTAAAAGAAGTTATAAAACTGTATTATTAGGTGATGCCTCTGTAGGTAAATCTAGTTTTGCTGTAAGATTAACTAAAGGTGATTTTAGTGATAATACAAATTCTACTATTGGTGCAGCATTCTTTACATATCTAGTACGTATAGATACTAAATCGGATAATAATAATAATACTCATACATTATCATCGCATCTTGACACTATTAAAAGTAATATTATACGTGGTGAATCTATTAATAGTGATGATTCTAATATATCATCTTTAATGACTATTAAATTTGATATCTGGGATACAGCTGGACAAGAAAGATTTAAAAGTATAGCACCAATTTATTATCGTGGTGCCGCATGTGCTATTGTCATATTAGATATCTCATCACCACCTACATTACAACATGCAGCATTCTGGGTAAATCAATTAAGAGTTGCTAATAGTAATGATACAATAATTATACTCGTTGCTAATAAAATCGATCTATTAGGAACCAATCCTGAAACTATACAAACATTAGCAAATGCTAAAGCATACGCTAAAGAACAATCCATCTCATTCGTAGAAACTAGCGCTAAAACAGGACAAAATGTCTCACATGTATTCGAACTTCTAGCACAAGCCATCTCTAAAGATCCATATAAATGGGATAAAAAAAATACAACAAAAGACACTAAATGAAGATAATAATCAAAAAAAAATACCAACTTCACCAAAAAATGCTGCTCATCATCACTATTTTAAATAATATGAAGAAACCTCCACTCGAAGTACAATCGACATCTTCTCCACCTTTCCTTCGTCTTGCAGACAGCTCTCCACCTGAGGTCAATCTTTTCCATTGCATGGAGCCCTTCTAATTATCTCCCCTTCCAGCTCGCGTAGATCGCTTCCAGGTATTCCATTTGAGGTCTCCACTTGAGGTTACAATCACTAATTTAACCAACTTCATTTTTACTCCCAAATTTTGAAGGAAATCTTGAATTTCTGGGGAAACTACTGAAGATTGTGTGATGAATATTGGATGAATATCTGATGTCAATATCTCATTCAAGAGGAATTTGACGATTGTATTGAGTTTACTGAGTGTCGCTTCATTCCATATTATATTCATTGAGATATCTTCACAGACATGAATTCCGTCACTTTAGTCTTATCTCAGTGAGATTAGAAATTAACCTCAAGTGGAACCCGAGAACGATCTACGGGAGTTTGAGGGGGAAGTAAATAGAAGAGGCCTCCACGGCGAGTGGAACAGAGTTGGATTGGACCTCAGGTGGGACCTCGAGTGGAGAGTCCGTATAACCTTCGGTGGAAGTAATAGAAGAGATATTATTGGAAACAAGACTTAGAAAAGTAGAATATGTGTTATAGTGTAATTGTAATGTGATATAAATCTTTAAAAATATTAATGTAATTTAGATGATGAGAATTTCTCATTTGTATGTTATTGTTTAGTTTTTATTTATTTGGTTCCATTAATTTCGACTATTTGTCCACTGGTTAATGTATTTTCATTTCTATTACATATACGTCTGAATGATTTTTTGATTATTCTACAAATGAATTTTATAAATTGACTAATCAATGGTATAATGACAGGTAATAATATCAATAATAATATAACACCTAGAACTATAACTATATACATATATGCTTTATCAAAGAATGATCTAAAACAATCACCAACTATAGAAATGATGAATAATATTAAATCATAAAATACTTACAGTTTTTGAAGACACAAATGATATCATAAAATCTACAATTACATTGATATCCTATAGGTTCCATATCACGTTTTGGTACTATAATGACCTATAAAGTATATATATATATATATAGACGTATGAATTAAGGATATTCTCTATACTAACCTCATGTGATGTTTCATTTCTACGTACAATATCATCAACTGATCTTGGATCTTTACCAAGAACAATCTTTGGTACATCAACCTTTATCATCAAATCCATACTATCCAATAAATCAAGATCCTCAGAATATAACATTGTCATACATTTCACCGACTTTTTTATATCTACACCCTTAAAATCTATCGGCATCATTACAGATTTATCACCATTCGAATCCAATAATACCTTCTTCTCATCAGATGTAGCAACCACCACCGTCATCTCATAATCATCCTCATAATAACACTTCAATCTTAATGTATACGTCGAATTTACGTCACCTATTGAAATTATATTAAACGAAGTAACATCCACCTGAGGTCCATCCTGCCGTCAGCTCCTTTATTTATCTCCCCCTCCGCTTCCCTGAGATCAGCTACGGGTTCCACTTGAGGTCCAGTATTATTCTTAATTCCACCTGATGTTACATCCAACACATCCTTAGCACCATCTTCCATCATTCCCATGATGGATGATCCATCACAACCCTCACCACGATCTCCGGGAGTGGCTCTACTCTTTAGAGATAGGTAATTAGAAGAGCCTCCACGGCGAGTGGAAGGTGAGATGGAGTAGAGGATGGTGGATTGGACCTCAGGTGGACTGTTCACTATGTCAATTCATCTTGTACGAACCTGTATTTTTAATGGTAGCTTCGACATTGCATTTATTATTGGTGGAGAGTTTGCATTCACCGATTAATCTAAAGGTGTATGTTATATTTTATTGATTGAATTTACTTTGAGTTGACGATGAATCCTGGTGTATTGGAGACGATGGTTGTGATATCGGCATCGAATGTATCGAATTCTATAGTAGTTAGATCATCTACTGCATGTGAGTATTCGATGGCATGTATGAGGTTATCATTTTCCCAATGATTTTTATTTTCATCTTCAGGTTTGATTGTATCATCGATTTGTATGAAATCTAATATTGGTGGTGATCCGAATATATGTGGTAATTTACTCTATAATAAATATTATTTGAGATTATATGTATAATATAATACTAACATCTTCTTTATATTCATTTAGATACCATCCTAATTGATTACCAATGCATGAATCTCTTGGGCTATTACATAAACGATCAGAATCATGCCATGTAGATGTTGATACACCAATTTTATCACATGATGTACCCGTAGGATCGACAGCATCAAAATCGATTGCTCTCATATTTATTGTACATTTATATGCTTTACATAAACTTTTATCCATACCTATTAGATTTTAATTATAAATATATTAAGATTAATACCTTTAGGACATTTTGATGTAGTCTTATCCCAAGTTGTATCTTTACATTTATCCTATAGGGTAATTATTTAATTAAAAAAAATATGGGATAGACAAACTTTTATTGATGAACCTTTAACTATAGGATTATCACTTGGATAGAATGGTACAGCAATATATTTATTAATTGGAGGTGGTGGTGTAGCATCTTTAGGTATAGATGAGACAATCTTTACAGATAAATCAAGATAATCTATATTATTAAAATTATATTCTAATACAAAATACTAACCAATTTTATATGAAGTATCTGTATTATTATTCAATAGAAAATATTCGACACCATCTTGAGCCTATAATAATGTCAATAATTTTCCTCGAGTAAAAAAAAATTACGTCTTCATCGAAATCTTTAGACACTAAAGTAAAATTTTTATATATATGATGGATTATACAAGACTACAACATACAATCTGGTAAAATATTCTTATCAGCATCAAATTTATAAACTCTAATTGATATATCACGATTTTGTTTAGGAGGATATTGAGGCTTATATAAATTATACCATGGACCAATAACCTCCAAACATGTCATTGACATACAAATATTATTACCCAATACATCCGTAAGATCTATAATAAATAATACATAAATATACATACTAAATCATGGCCAATCATACTCTTCATTCCACTCGCCATTCCACTCCCACCTCCCTTCGTCCTGCCGTCAGCTCTTCCAATTACCTATCTCTAAAGAGTAGAGCCACTCCCAGAGATCGTGGCGGATTGTAATGTCTGTTCTTCCGGGTAGTCCACTTGAGGTCCGTTCTTAGGGGTTGGATTATCGAAGAATTTTCATCGGTCCCCTTAATCACAATTATCCACTTTTAAATCTCAATACGAGAACATATGATATAATTACTAGACAAATGTACAGAAATTTATTTACCCGAGAACGATCTATGGGAGCTGGAAGGGGAAGTAAATAGAAGAAGCCGTCTGCAAGACGAAGGAAAGGTGGATTGGACCTCAGGTGGAAGAAGGATGGATTGTACTTCGAGTGGGGTGTTAATTATATTTTGTTTGTTTTAAGCATACTTGAGCATTGATAATTTGCTCTTGGTGATGATGATTTGACATTGATTGAGCATATACAGCATGTAGAGGCATTGAAATTCTCTCTGAGTGATTCGGGTACATCATCTTCTGTTGAGCATTGATTATAATCGACTTCTGCGCATGATTTAGAGCAATGTGTAGAGAGTTGTTTTCGTGATCTTGTGATTGTATGTTCTTTATACATTAATGGTACAGACTATATATAGATGTTTATTTATATGAATGATAAGATATTGACATACCATAACATAATCTAATTGATATTTTACATCAGTAGAATGCGTATTAACAACAAAAAATAATCCTTTACCATTATTATTTTTATCTCTGAATATATAATAATACTCCTTCTATAAGTTAATTTATAATTATTATTGGGATTTTTATCCCTTTAATTTATTACTAACCTCTCCATGTACTACATTAATTTGTGTATGTGATCTTAATTTACATGCATCATTATTAGAATCTTTGTCTTGACTTCTTACACATACATTAATAGAGGATGTTAATAATCCATTTACATATAGATTATTATAATTATAGATGTACAAATAGAATGACAATAGTAATAGACTATAGTACCATCTATTGAGTAAAGACAATACCATTGTCATTATTATTAGGTAGAGGTCTAGGTTTTACAGTACAATTTAGCGGCAAAAAGCGTCATATATACTAAAAATTTGCGGGGTATAAATAATTTAATCGTAATTAATAAATATTTATATCAATGAATTAAATATAAATTCCATATACAAGTTGATTTAAATTTTAATTGTAATGTATTAGTTTATATCATTAACATCTCTTGAATGCTTCAATCTCCATCGAGACGTGAATCTCTAGAAGTATAGCGAGGCATAGTGGAGATGGACGAAGTCTCGATGGAGATTGAAGTTACTAGGGAGTTAAATGATGTAATATAGAGATTTCATGAAGACTATAATCGTCATAAATACATCTAGAAAATTATTAAATCGCATCATGTTGTTGGTTCAAAGTCAAGTTTGAGATTACAGAAGGTTGGACATGGATGGAATCATAAATATCTAATCAATATAGAGATGATACTTAATTTAAATATAAATATTTCATAATTAAATGAAATGGTAATTAATCAAGGATCAATCTTTAAACATCGATCATCAACCATCTCGAATATTGTTACATTGGGCGTGGTATTGATGAACTTCGATGTCATCTTAAAATTTCTAGACAGATAAATTTGTATAAATAATTTAATTTAAATTTATAATGTATAATGTGTCTGTGTTTATATAATATAGTTTTTTTTATCTTGTAAAATGTACTTGTAGAAAAATATTTATTTGATGGGTGGTTATTGGTGATCTTCCTGGATGATTCGGCTTGATTTATTCATGTATTGATGATTGAGGATATAAAGATGGCGGATGAGGTTGATGTGAATGTTGTTATAGATGGTGGTCAGGATGATGTAATGGAACTTGATCAACGTATATCTTATGACTATAAGATGGATGATAAGGTACAATCTGATTATATATCAGCTTTGATAAGATATGATACATTGAAATCATTAATGGGTGATGGTTCATTTTCTGGTATTGGTTATAGTGTTAAAGATGATGATGGTATTGGTGACATTGCTGATGCTGATTTCGGTATTAAATCTTGTAATTGTGATTTAGGTATTAATTTATCTATATTTCATAGTATAGATTATGATTTTATATTTGATGATGTTAAATTAGATGATATTATTATACCTAATATAGATAATATATTATGTGATGTTTGTTTCAATGTTATTTTATATGATGAATGTACTTGTATTCATTGTAATATAAAATTTCATAATAAATGTCTTAATTATGGAATTAATTGTAATAAAATTGTTTGTGAAATATGTAAATATACTAAAGAAAATGGGGTTCCAAGTGGGGATATAAAATGTGGTATATGTAATTTATCAAATGGTTTAATGAGATATGATGGTAATATATGGTTACATTATAGTTGTATATATTATCTACCAGATGATATGAAGAAGTTTGTTGACGTTCAGCACAAGGATAGCAGAGAAGATGATATAAAGAAGATAGGTTTTAATACTTGTAATAACATCAATAATAAATGTTATATATGTAATTTAACAATAGGTATTACTATACCATGTAATTATATGAAATGTTATAAATATTTACATAGTCGTTGTGTATATAATAATAAACCCCATAGTTTATGTTTTAGCACTATAATAAATTATAAATTAAATGATAAAAATATTATATATTTAAAGGTATATTTTGTAATGAACATAATAACCCCATAATAATTAAAGAATCTATAATAAATATAATAAAGAAAAATTTTATAATAAAAATTATTATATAAATGGTAATAGTAATTATAGTAAATATAATAATGCTATTAATGAATTATATAAATTATATACAAATCATAATATAAATAAACCAATACTTAATACACATTTAAATATTAATCCACCCGATATATTAGAACATTATAATAGAAATCAAAGAACTAAACGTAAATTAAATGATCTTATCGATTATTATAATAAAAAAAATCATACTCTCAATGATAATAAATCTATACAGCCATATACACTCACCATCAATACACATAATGTAAATACTACTCATATCGATTATAATTTACCCGAAGTTAATACACCCAACACCAAACGCTCCATACGAAGTCGTCCACTCGAGGTCCAATCAAACTCTCCACCTGAAGTCCAATCCAACTCTTCTTCCACTCGGCGTGGAGCCTCTCCACCTGAGGTTACAGCCTCTGATCCCACTCGGCGTGGAGCCTCTTCTAATTACCTATCTCTAAAGAGTAATGCCACTCCCGGAGATCGTGGCGAAGGTATTTATCGGACCTCATGTGGAGAACCTGGAAGCGATCCACGGGAGCTGGAAGGGGAGGTAAATAGAGAAAGCTGTCTGCAAGACGACGATAAGGTTGGAGATGGTGAAGTTAGTGATTGGACCTCAAGTGGAGACATGGGGGTAAAAGAGGGTTCTGGGGATAAAAAACCTCATAAAAAGAATGTACCCCATGATAAAGATAATAAACCCCATGATAGTCCCCATAATTCTCCACCTGTGGTCCAATCCAACTCTGTTCCACTCGCCGTGGAGGCCTCTCCCAATTATCTATCTCTAAAGAGTAAACCCACTCCCGGAGATCGTGGTGAAGGTAGTGATGTAACCTCGAGTGGAAAACCCGAGAGCGATCTACGGGAGCTTGAGGGGGATGTAAATAAGGAAGCTGACGGCAGGACCTCAAGTGGAGTTGGAAAGACATCGGGTATGAAATATATGGATGATATATGTGTTAAGAGTATGGATGTATTGAATGATGGTAATAGTATAATAGATGATGAGGAATTGAAATGTGAAGATAAGTTGGATATAGAGAATAATAAATATCGTGGTCAAAGATTGGTATGGCAGAAATATGATTTTTTTTAAGAAGATACCATATGGTCCATCATTATGTGAGATATTATATAATCAAGATATAACAAATAGATTAAAGAGTATAAAAGATTTAATACCATTAGAAAATAATTTATTATTATATGAATTATTACAATCAAATGAATTATCAAATTGTATAATACAAGAAATTTTATGTAATTGTAAAGGTATTATAAAATTATTAGAATATTTAAAATTAAATTTAGATATTGAATTAAATAATAAATGTATTAATGATAATAATAAATTTTTACATTTTTATGTACTTGTTGATAATTTTATCTCTTCTGGTATCTTAATTTATAAAATTACTAAACGTAATCTTGATGAACTTATCAAAGCTGATAATAATAATGACACCACTCATAAGAAAAATATCAAAAATACATCCACATCATCATCATCCAAACGTAACAAAAATACATCTGATGGACAATCCACTCCACACGATGTCCAATCCAACTCTCTTCCCACTAGGCGTGGAGCCTCTCCACCTGAGGTCCAATCCACCTTGCATTCTCTTGCAGAGAGCTCTTCCAATTACCTATCCCTGAAGGGTATAGCCACTCCCGGAGATCGTGGTGAAGGTAGTGATGAAGGTTGTGATGGATCATCGAAGTGTAGTGATGGATCATCCATCATGGGAATGATGGAAGATGGTGCTAAGGATGTGTTGAATGTAACCTCAGGTGGAATGAAGAGTAGTACTGGACCTCAACTGGAACCCGTAGCTGATCTCAGGGAAGCGGAGGGGGAAGTAAATAAGGAAGGCAGTCTGCAAGACGAAAATAAGGTTGGAGATGATGTTGATGTTGGTAAGGAAATGGTCAGGACCTCAAGTGGAGAATGTGGGGTAAAAGAGGGTTATGGGGATAAAAAACACCATAATAATGATAATAAACCCCACGATTCACATGTAGTGTTAGAGGAAGATAAGGATGTAACCTCAGATGTAATGAAGAGTAGTACTAGACCTCAAGTGGAACCCGCAGCTGATCTCAGGGAAGCGGAGGGAGAAGTAAATAAGGAGGCCACCACGGCTAGTGGAAAGACATCAGCTGGAACTGGAAAGACATCAGATAATGATATTCGAATAAAGAGTGTTCGTTCGATTAATTCTAAGCAGTATTCATCACAGATGGTTCGTATGGTTGGTGGTGCTAATGGTATGGTAATGAATCCATTATTATATATAGATTATGATATAAAGAGGATATTATCACAGATATATAATGATTTGATACATACATCATATATAATAAATAATAATGGTATAAAGAATTATATAAATATAAATAAAGATTATGATTTTTTGAATGGTATTATATCATATGGTTTAAAAGATGATTTAAGATATTTAAATAATATATTAAATAATGATTATTATAAATATATTAAGAATAAAAGTAATAATAATAATAATAAATCATTTATTAAGAATTTACAACTTGATAAATTTATACCACTTACAATTTATGAATGTGAAGTACTTAAACGTTGTGTACTTGAAATGACGATTACAAATACTATAGAATTTAAAATTGCTATTATGAGAGATGTTATAGATATAAATAATAATCCATGTAATTTAAATTATATTAATTGGCCTATTATTGTTAATTGTATTAAAAAAGGTAAATGTGATGTTCGAGATGGAGATGTTAAAAATGATGTCAAATTACAGAAGATGAATGTTGGGATGAATTCCAATAACAATACAATACGTTTAATAAAATTGGGTAAATATAATTGGGAATTTGATAGTGGTGAGAATTTTATTAAAGAGCAGCAAGAAAAATTAGAAAATGAATTGGATATAATTATAAATGAATTGAGTATAATAAAAAATAAATTATCATTAAAAATATTAGAAGAGAATTCAAATGAATTAAAAATAATAGAATGTAATATAATATATAATAATATATTAACAAAATATGAAGCAATGTATAGATGGAATGATTTAGTATATTATATATATATGGGGTTAAATGATGTAAATATAGATAATATAGATTTAAAATTAATAAAAAAAAATGATAATAATGATATATTATATTGTCATATTTGTTTTAGATGTATAAATACAAATCTTAATCCATTATATACATGTTGTAGATGTTATATGAATTGTCATAAAAATTGTTATGGTATTAATAAATATAGAAAAGATTATGATGTTAATGATTATATATGTAGAAGATGTGAATATGAAAAAAGAATATTAGGTGGACAATGGAATACATTATTTAAATGTTCTTCTATTATATGTACTATATGTGGTAAAGGTGGTGGTGCATTTAAAAAATGTACTGGTATAGATGAATGGGCACATTTAATATGTCTAATTATATTAATGCCTAATACTATATGTAATGATTATATATCATTAGAACCATGGACTATTGATGTTGTTGATGTTGATGATCTTCATCACATTTGTATAGTATGTAATGTAAATTATGGTTATACTATTAAATGTAATGAATGTAATAACTACTTCCATCCATTATGTGCATGGTTACATGGATTTAAATTTATAGTCAATCTCAATAATACCTATAATAATCATCATCATGATATACTCTTTTATAAATTACAATTCAACATCTACTGTAATCTACATGATGATAATCAATGGAAAACTAAAATCATTAATAGAAATAAAAAATTCCTCAATAAAGATACAGCATTCAATACATTCGATAAAAGAAAGAGGATAGTCATCGATAATAATACATGCAATTATAAAAATATCATCGAATATACCAATAATACAAATATTTGCAACATCTGCTTCCAAAATGGCGCCAATCTACAATGCAACATCTGTAAACTATTTACACACAACAACTGCTACCATAACACCAATAAAAACTTTATCTGCGATAAATGCATACATAAATCACAGGTTTGTTGGAATATACTACTCAACTCGAGGTACAATCCAACTCTTCTTCCACTCGCCTCCACCTGAGGTTACAACCAGTGTTCCACTCGCCGTGGAGGCCTCTTCTAATTACCTATCTCTAAAGAGTAGAGCCACTCCCGGAGATCGTGGCGTTGAGAAGGTATGGATTGGACCTCAGGTGGAACCCGCAGCTGATCTCAGGGAAGCGGAGGGGGAAGTAATTAGAATAGCTGTCTGCAGGACTGACCTCAGGTGGAGAAGCTGTCTGCAAGATGAAGAGAGTTGGATTAGACCTCAGGTGGATTTTCGTTCTTCCGGGTAGATAATAATATCGAAGAATTTTCTTCGGTCCCCTAAGTTACAATTATCCAATTGAAGAACTTGAGAATTCAAAATAGCTTCTACCCTGAAACAAAAACTCAAGTCTCCTTCCACTTGAGGTTGTCTTGCAGACAACTCTTCTAATTACCTATCTCTAAAGAGTAGAGCCACTCCCAGAGATTTTTGCTAGTGGTCCTCCCGGAGATCGGACCGTTAACTACTAAGTGCAAACTTCAAGTGGAACCCGCAGCTGATCTCAGGGAAGCGGAGGGGGAAGTAATTAGAGAGGCTCCACGCCTAGTGGCAACGGCAGGACGACCTCAGGTGGAGTGATTGACCTCAAGTGGATAATAATATAATAATATTAATAGGTATCGTGTGTGATATGTGGTCGTTATGATGGTTTATTGATGTTATTACCATTGGGTGGTATAGAGCGTTTATTTATACATATGATATGTGGTATATGTTTTCCTGGTGAATTGATTAGTATATGTAGTGGAGGTATTGATATAATTGATGATGGTATAAAATGTGATTTATGTAAGAGTACGAATGGTTATAAATTAAAATGTATGAGAAAAGATTGTAAGATTAATTTTCATCCTATATGTGGATTAGAGAATAAATTTATAATAGAACCTAATTGTATGGATATAGAATTAGGTCAAATACAAATATCATATTGTCAAGAACATTCAATGATAAATAATAGTATAGGTAATAATATTAAATTATTATTAAAATATAGATTAAATTTATTAATGTTAAAGAATATAATTAATGATTTAGCATCTAAAGAAACTATTAAACGCACTATATTACGTAAACGTCAAGAAATATTAAATTATGAATTCCCACTTAAATAATGTATCATATTAATTTAATTTTATTTATATATATATATTTTTTTATTACATGAAAATGAATTTAATTAATAATGTTTATTATTCTTATACTCATATTTGTCTATTACTACAACGCTTACAAAATCACTCCAAACAACCACCACCTCTCATATAATAAACGTATGTTTTATTATTCTACCATCATAAAATTGAAAACAATAATTATAATATATAATTATACAATATCATACCCGATGTTTAATCCACCTGAAGTTACAGTCCTACCCTCCTCTCCACTCGCCGTGGTGGCCTTCCTTATTTATCTCCCCTTCCAGCTCCCATAGATCGCTTCCAGGTTCCACTTGAGGTCCTGTGTTATCTTCCACTCGTATTACTTTGTCTTACTTACAGCTCTTATCTACTCGAAGACAAGTATCATCTTCCATCTTGTCTTCCACTCGATGTACCACCTTCCTTCGTCTTGCAGACAGCTCTCCACCTGAGGTCCAATCCACCTTTCCTTCGTCTTGCAGACAGCTTCCTCTATTTACTTCCCCTTCCAGCTCCCGTAGATCGCTTCCAGGTTCACTTCCACCTGAGGTCCAATCACTGTCTTTCATTAACTTCATTTTTACCTCAAAAATTTGAAGGAATTTCATCATTTCTGGGGAAACTCATGATAATATCTCAATGACTATCGGATGTATTCCTGATCTCAATACCTCATTGAGAAGGACTTTGATAATTGTATTTAGTTGAAAAAACCTCACTTCATTCCAATTTATATTCATTGAGATATCCTGAAAAATGTAGATCTCGTCACTTTATACTTATCCCGCCGAGATTAGTAATTATACCCGAAAACGATCTACGGGAGTTTGAGGGGGAGATAAATAGAGAAGGCTGTCTGCAAGACGAAAAGAGGTGGATTATACTTCAGGTGGATTATACTTCAGTTGTAATTTCTATTAGATATGATATATTATTATGATTATAGGTGTGAAGTTATTGGTGCCTCCACCGAATTTGACGGGTGATTTGCATATAGGTCATGGTATGAATATGGTATGTAGTGATATATATTTAAAATATCGTGAGATGTTGGGTGATGAAATAGAAATTATTTATGGTAATGATCATGCTGGTAATGGTTTTCAGAAATTATATATTAAGAAATATGGTTATGATTCTAGATTGAATATGTTAAAGAATGCTTATAGATATTGTAATGAATTGAAATTAAATCATAAAAATAGTTTAAATAATTTGGGTATAAAATGGCCTTATAATAATTATTGGACATTAGATAATAGAAGTAGATTAATTACAAAAAATATATTTAATAAACTTTTAAATGATAATATTATTAAATTATTATATTACCCCACTTATTGTAGAATTATTAATAATAATTCTATAGAATTAATTTCTATTTCTGATATAGAATATAAATTATTAAATTATTATATATATAATTATCAATTAATTATTAATGGAGAAAATATTTCTATTTATACATATTATCCTGAATATTTTTATGCTATTACTGCTATAGGATTAAATAATAATATCTATAATAAATTAAATATTAAAGATGGGGGTTGATATGGGGGGAATTAGGAAAAATCCCCATAATAAATTTAGGTAATGTAGGGTATAATAAATTTATAATACCAGGGCATGATGAAGAAGATTATTGGTTAGCAATAGCTAATGATATAAATATAAAGAATATAATAGATAATAAAGGTAGATTAATAAATGTACCAGATAGATATAAAGGATTAGATATAGATGAATTTAGAAAATATATAATAGAAATGAAATTTAATAATAAAAAATTAATAAAAATTTATAAACCAATAGATATATTACAACGTAAAAATATAAAAATAATAACAATATTAGCATTAAATTATATATTAAATACAAATAAATTAACAAAATTATTAATAAATAAATTAAATAATATAAATATAATACCAAATAATCGTATAAATATAATAAAAAATCGATTAAATAATATTAAACCATGGTGTATATCAAGATATAATTGGTGGGGATTAGATATACCAACCAATAATAATATAAATACAAAATTACCAATCATACCATACTTTGAACATAATACAATACCTACCGAACTACTACCGATATATAATACATCTGAAGGACAGTCCACTCCACCTGAGGTTACATCCACCTCTATTCCACTCGCCGTGGAGGCCTCTCCACTTGAGGTCCATCCTGCCGTCAGCTCTTCTAATTTGTTATCCCAAATGGGTAAAGCCACTCCCGGAGATCGTGGTGAAGGTAGTGATGGATCATTCATCATGGGAATGATGGAAGATGGTTCTAAGGATATGTTGGATGTAACCTCAAGTGGAGTACCTGGAAGCGATCTACGGGAGCTGGAAGGTGAGATAAATAAGGAAGCCACCACGGCGAGTGGAAGAGAGGTTGGAGTTAAGGACGTAACCTCAAGTGGAGAAAATGGGGTAAAGGAGGATTATGGGGATAAAAAACACTATAATTATAATCTACCCCATGAATTATATAATAAACCCCATTATGAACTTGGTATAGAAGGTGATGACAAGGATTGGACCTCAAGTGGAATGAAAAGTAGTACTGGACCTCAGGTGGAACCCGCAGCTGATCTCAGGGAAGCCGAGGGGAAGGTAAATAGAGAAGCTCCATGCAATGGAAAAGATGGACCTCAGGTGGAAGGTTGTCTGCAGGACGAAAAAATGAATAGTGTGAAGACTTCAGGTGTAACCTCAAGTGGAAAGGGTTGTTATAGATCTATTGGTATAGGTGTTTATGGTAATGAGGTACCGTATGGAATGGTATTTGATACATGGTTTACATCATCATTATGGCCGATAATAACGGGTTTTATTAATAATAATGATGATGATGACAGTGAGCGTATATTATTAACATGTTATGATATATTAGAATTATGGGTATGTAGAATGTTATTATTATGTAATTATTTAAATAATGATACTTTATTTAATAAAATTTATCTACATGGTATGGTCATTGATAAATATGGGAAAAAAATGTCAAAATCAATAGGTAATACCATCAATATACAACAATTCATCAATAATATCAAAGCTAATATTCATACACTACATACTCAACATGAAATCCAATCCAACTCTTCTCCACCTGATGCCCAATCCAACTCGCGTTCTCCTGCAGAGAGCTCTTCTCCACCTGAGGTTACAACCAGTGTTGGTCTTGCAGACAGCTCTTCCAACTACCTATCCCTAAAGGGTGATGCCACTCCCGGAGATCGTGGCGGAAGTATAGTTATTGGACCTCAAGTGGAGACCTCAAGTGGAAGTGAAATACCTGGAAGCGATCCACGGGAGCTGGAAGGGGAAGTAAATAGAGAAGGCCGTCTGCAGGACGAAAATAAAGTTGGAGATGAAGTTGGTAGTAGGATGGAAATGGATTGGACATCAAGTGGAGAAGATGCTGTAATGGGGTATTCTGGGGATAAAAAACACTATAATTATAATCTGTCCCATGATTCAGATAATAAACCCCATTATGAACTTGGTATAGAAGGTGGTGATGAAGGTAGTGATGGATCATCGAAGTGTAGTGATGGATCATCCATCATGGGAATGATGGAAGATGGTGCTAAGGATGTGTTGGATGTAACCTCAAGTGGAATGAAGTGTAGTACTAGACCTCGAGTGGAACCCGTAGCTGATCTCAGGGAAGCGGAGGGGGAAATAAATAAGGAAGCTGACGGCAGGACCTCAAGTGGAGGCGAGTGGAAAACCTCGAGTGAAGAATATGGTGCAATAGAGGGTTATGGTGATAAAAAACTTTATAATATATCTAATAATATTGTGGGTAAGGGATATAATTATGAGGATGTTCTTGTGATATCAAAGTGTAGGTTATTATTGAGTAGTATATTTACAAAGTATGATTTTGTTAATAATATGGATGATAATATATTGTGTATAATATATAAATTAGATAATATAATATTATATATGAATAAAATATGTAATGAATTAGATATAAAATATATATGGGATATACCAAAGATATATAAATTAAATTATATTGAAGAATTATTTAATAATAAATTAATAGAATTAGGTAAAAAAATAACATTTTATATAAAAAATTTTGAATTTAATAAATCATTAATAATAATTTCTAAATTTATAAAATTATTTACAAATTATATAATACCATTTAATAAATTTAATAAAAATTATAATATTTCATGGTTAATATATAATTTTATTAATTTATTAAAATTATTAATACCATTTATATCAGATTATATATTTTATAATAAATTACCATTAAATTTAAATTATATTAATGAATTATATAATTGGCCTATATTTTCTAAAAAAAATTGGTATAATTTTATTGAATTAAATAATAATCGTATCAATATTAATCAATTACAATATTATTTCAATAATGACCCACACCTTAAAAATTTTAATCTAAATACCACCTATAATCTAGATGAAGACCCATCTGAATCATACACTGATGATGGAGATGAAGAAGATTTATCAGATGTAACAAATATCAACATTAATAAACTACAAAAAGATGCCAATGAATTATTCGGTTATAATACAATAAATATCAAAGAATTATTAAATGATGATAATAATAATGATATAATCACCACAATCAATGATAGCTCTTTAAATTATACCACACACGATGATACAGCCTCTGATCCCACTCGGCGTGGAGCCTCTTACAATTACCTCCCCGTAAACGGTAATGCCACTCCCGGAGATCGTGGTGAAGGTAGTGATGGATCATTCATCATGGGAATGATGGAAGATGGTTCTAAGGATATGTTGGATGTAACCTCAAGTGGAGTACCTGGAAGCGATCTACGGGAGCTGGAAGGTGAGATAAATAAGAAGGCCACCACGGCGAGTGGAAGAGGTGAGGTTAGTGGTGTTGGTAAGGAAATGGACTGGACCTCAAGTGGAGAAAATGGGGTAAAAGAGGGTTATGGGGATAAAAAACACTATAATTATGATCTACCCCATGATTTAGATAATAAACCCCACGATTCACATGTAGTGTTAGAGGAAGATAGTGATGTAACCTCAAGTGGAAAACCCGAAAGTGATCTACGGGAGCTTGAGGGGGAAGTAAATAGAGAAGCTGTCTGCAAGACGACCTCAGGTGGAACGGCGAGTGGAAAGACCTTAGGTGGAGGTGGAGAGAGGCAGAGAATTCGTGATTATTTATCTGTAGATGATGATGGTGAATTGATAGATTTGGAATCATATAATGTATTTGAGTCGATAATAGGTAGGATAAGATCACATGTGAATAAAGGTGAGATGGATATAATGATTGAGGTACCGGAGAAACATTTGAATGATATAGAGAATAGTAGGGGATATATAGAATATTTAGTTAAATTATCATATAATAAGATACCTAAAATTAAATTTATTACAAGTCATTTTTAAACCATAAATTAGTAAATGTTTTTAAATCTATATTATACCATGGTAAATGTTCTATATTTTCACCATTATATTCATAAGTTTTCCAATCTGGATGTATAGTTTTTATATAACCAACATACATTTCTATTAATACTCTAAAAAATATAGTCTCAAATTTATTATCCCATTCTATATCTATAGGTTGACCTTTTGAATCATCTAATGACCATATAGAATTTGTATGTGATATAGCCTTCCTTCTTCTATGTGTTGTACGTATCTGACTCTTAATCTCTTGTATATTCGGATATTGAAAAAATGTAGATGATGGTAATTCATCTTCATCATCATTACCATTAGATACATCCAATACACTCTTCATATCGTCATCTTCATTATCACTACTCATTGTATCATACTCAGTAGTCACACGACCCTCATACATTACAGTAGTATACTCAAATAAATCAACATTCAAACGTAACCTATTCGATGTCATCAATGATGTCGCATCCTTCAATTTATACGCCTAATAAATTTCAATCATATAACAAATATAAACGAGCTCTATCCACCCGAGGTCCAACCGACGACCGTTAGGTCTAGGTCCAATCCTACTCTCTTAGTCCTGCCGTTCCACCTGAGGTTACAACCTTGTCTTCCACTCGCCGTGGAGGCTTCTTCTATTTACCTATCTCTAAAGAGTATAGCCACTCCCAGAGATCGTGGCGAAGGTAGTGATGGATCATTCATCATGGGAATGATGGAAGATGGTTCTAAGGATATGTTGGATGTAACCTCAAGTGGACCCTAAAGTGATCTCAGGGAACTTGAGGGGGAAGTAAATAGAGAAGCTGACGGCAGGACGAAGAGAGGTGGACATTTACCTAGACCTAACGGTCGTCGGTTGGACCTCGAGTGGAACGCCTTCGTTATATATAACAAACCTGTTCGATGGCGAGTTTGATGATATTTTCTAGTTGAGAGGGTGTATCGATATCATTTCTGCAGAAGACTCTGGCGATTTGTTTGAGATTGAGGTGCATAGAGGTAGAGATTTGTAATAATCTGACGGTAACTTTCATGGTTCTGAGGCATTCTGTACGTATGAGTAGATGTTTTTTTAATTTATCTGCATCTTTATCAGGATCGATTGAATAGATGAGATCGAGTTCATCTTGTGAGAATGGTATAGATGATTGTGGCCAATCGAACCAAACAAGATCGATATCAGCTACATCAATAACATCAGGTAATATTAATCCATGATCTATTGGTATAAGTTTATAACGACTACGTTGTATACTTGATGAACTAGAACTAACAACAAGTATATTACCATCATTTCTATCTAAATTCATAACCCTTAAATCTAATATACCAATACGATGTACATCAGCTACATTAAATAATGTAGGATTATAATTACCACTTGTACCACGTGGTTCTATATATTCTTGTAATGAACCAGGCTTCCATTTTATACCCAAATCTATAAAATCATTTGTAAATCTTGAATCACAATTATTACGAAATGATGTATGAGTAGCCTCTACCATCGTTGTCAATGGTACACCACATAAACCACCATATGATGAATCCAATATATAAGCCGCCACCTCACGGCTAGCACCCTCACCAGATAATACACCCGGACGAAATCCATGCTGATTCATTTTACCCTCATAACCTCTAGGATTAAATGGAGCAAATGCCTCCTCATCTATAGGCTTAAATATAGCACAACATCTACGACGCTTATTATACATCAAATACGTTCCCCCTGTAATATATATATGAAGTACTCACTTGAGGTTACATCCAACTCTTCTTCGTCTTGCAGACAGCTACCCTTATTTACTTCCCCCTCCGCTTCCCTGAGATCAGCTACGGGTACCACTTGAGGTCCAATCATTAACTTCATTTTTACTCCCAAATTTTGAAGGAATTTCATAATTTCTGGGGAAACTAGTGACAATATCTCAACCATCATTGGATGTAATTTAAATCTCAATACCTCATTGAAGAGGAATTTGATGATTGTATCTAATTTACTCAACCTCATTTCATTCCAATTTATATCCATTGAGATATCTCTTCAAACATATATTCCGTCACTTTAATCGTATCTCATCGAAATAAGGTTTATAACCTAGAGTGTAACCTGGAAGCGATCTACGGGAGCTGGAAGGGGAAATAAATAGAAGAGCTGTCTGCAGGACGGAGATAAGGTTGTACTAGAAGATGGATTGGACCTCGAGCGGTGATATCTTCATGTAAACATACCGGTACCATCCATTGTGAGTTTGGGTTTGATATTATATTTCATGGCGAGTGCGATTTCGTTGATGATATTATTCATTTTGTTATTGATTTTGAGGCTTAATGGTCTAATACCTGATGAAGGATTACGTTCTCTTAAACACCAATAAAGTTTATCTTCAATTCTTGTAGTATTTATATATGAATCCATAGTACGATAATTCGGTAACTCTAGGCATTTATATAAAATACGTAAATCCTTAACCTCTGTGCCATATGGTAATGCCAATTTCTTAATCAACAACCTCTTTACCATCTGAAAATATTAAAATTTATATATACTGTATATAATTTACAATTGAGGTTACAATCCGCCTCTTCTTTCCACTCGCCTCCACTTGAGGTCCTGCAGACAGCTCTTCCTTTTACTTCCCCTTCCAGCTCCCGTAGATCGCTTCCAGGTATTCAATGTTTTATGTTCTTCCGTATACCTTATTTAAAATAGCCATTGATCAGTTTTTAGTATGTTCTTTGCAGCAATTACAGAGCATACGATCAGTTACACTTGTCGAGGAATTTTGTTCTGTTAGTTCTGATCGGGCACTTCCATTATCACTAGACCCGTTTATAACCATTTTAATCAAGCTGACAAAACCTTTACTAGTATTCTTTATTTGTCTAGTACCACTTTTGTATGTGTTGATAACACTATCAAGAAATTTGGAAAAATTTTTAATCAGCTCCAAGGGTTTACAATGACACCCTGATGTCTTCAATACCTTCGTATATTCCTCAACGAGTCTAATAAAGCGAGACGTTTGACAATATTCGCATTTCTTTTCCTTACATTCACATGGAGTAGTTTGGGATTCTTGTGTAGTTCCATTATTAACACTATTAACTAGATCCGTAAAATCCTTAACTTGAGTACAAAATGTGGATATAGATTGACAATTCTCAGAATTACCATTACTACAACCACATCCGTTACCTCCATTTTCTTTATTGCAACACATAATTTTGCATAATTTATTAAAGACATTATCATTAGTAGCTGTAGAGTCTGGACAATTACATTTTTGTCCATCGCAATTACATTCTGTACCTTTACATTCTGTACTTGAAGCTTCAGGAGTTGTATTACATGTTGCAGGAATATTAGTAGTAGCACAGCTAGTTTCACCCTCAAGTTTCTCCAATTTCTTAGCCGCTGTAAACATCTTCTTATATTTATCAAACACCTTTTCAACCTTATCCTTATTACAATTAGATTCAATTGAATACCTAGTTTTGCGACATGTATACTCATCACCCAGTTTACATTTCTTTGCCTCCACCTTACCGACAAACCTCATGCAATTGAACATCCGCAGTCTACATAACCTAAGTGGAATACCCGCAGCTGATCTATGTGAAGCGAAGGGGGAGGTAAATAAGGAAGCTGTCTGCAAGACGACGAAAGGTGGAGATGAAGAGTTGGATTGGACTTCAGGTGGAAGTGGATAGATCTGACTATGCTTTGGCTAGTTCAATGAGTTCTCTCTGGTATGGGAGGAGTGGAATGGATCTCGAGAATTACAAAATTATGATAAGTGCCCTTTGGTAGAATATATAATCATTATATTTCCAATATGAATTTGTGATTGTAGCTTTAAAAGGGCTAGATACAGGTGAATAGATGTGTCTCTTTGTTGGCGGCGGGATAATGTGTAAAAATTACATACCTGTATATCGTAAAATGGATAGATACGTAATGCTCCATGTCGAGTACCATTTAATTCATATAAAATGAATCTAACAGAATGATCTTGCGATGAATTGATTAATGCATTATGTGTACTATAATAATTTTGCTGTGATATTCTTAATCCACCAGACGACATTTGTAATTTCAATACATTATTAATATAATATATATATATATAAATAAATAAATAAAAAATTATTGTGGTAATGTAGATTTATTATTGGATTCTAAATCGCGCTTACGTAAAATTATTAACACGCCCCAAATTATTGACCATATCCATCCTACAACTGGTAATATGAATTGTAGCGCACCAATAATTATATCTTCAGTACAATCATTTGAAAAACCAGATAATATTAAACCCCAACCAAATAGTACTAGATTTAATATACCACATACATAAACCTTTAATGGCTTGCCATGAATCGGCACATTTACACTTGTAATTTGATCTAAAACTGATTTAAATGACACCATTTGAAATGAAACTAGAGATTGAAATAAAGAGTCAGAATAGTTTGTTGCTGACTTCAAAAACAGGACAACTGCCGATAAAATTGATAAACTAAGATTACAAATATAACAAGCAACGTAAATTTGATAAAATTAAAATTACAAATACAACAACTGTCTTGAAATTACAGAGAAAATAAACACCACAATGTCCCTACCCACCGTTACGCGTACAGAGACCATACGGAAAAAAGTACCCGATACGCAAATTTTAAGATTATAAGACACCCCATTGTCCTAAATATAAGTCTTCCATAGAAAATTATAACCAAAGTCCCTCTTACATTAAACTTTCATACAGGTCTTCTTTTCCACTGCATGGAGCTCCCCACCTGAGGTCCAATCCACCTATCTCTCTCGCATTTCCACCTGTGGTCGTCCTGCCGTCAGCTCTTCTATTTACTTATCTCTAAAGAGTAAAGCCACTCCCAGAGATCGTGGCGATGTCAATCCGGAAGAACGTGAAGAATAGTACTGGACCTCAAGTGGAACCCGCAGCTGATCTCAGGGAAGCGAAGGGGGAGGTAAATAGAGAAGCCTCAACGGCAAGTGGAATAGAGGAGGTTGATTAGATCTCAGGATAATAATATTTGTAATATATGATTTCATATATAATCATTGAATGGTCTCATGGGTGTTGATGAGAGTGTGTGATTAAATGCATCATCTGTATGTAGTAGTGAATTTATGGGACTGTTTAGATTTTTATATAGATAATTAGATCCGCTTTGTAGATTTAGTGGTGTATAATTCATAGAATTTTTCTCCCATGAGAATGGCGATATTAAACCATTAGTATTACTATTGTTATTATTAATAGTTGGTGTCTCTACTGTTTTATATTCATTATAGTATTCATTTCCTGGTATAAATGATGATAAAAATTGATCAGCATAATTGAAATTATTATTAATATCAAATGGTGATCTACAAGTTGTATCATTTGTCTTTGGTGAACGTCTAGATGATAATGGTAATAGACTTGTAATAGGATTACTTAATCTATTATCATTCCTATAATATTCAAATGTATCTAAACTATTAGTATTATTATAATATCCTTTATCATCATTACACATTGTAGGTGTAGCTTCATACATTATTATATCTTCATCATCTTCTTTAAGATTAGTTTTATGTATCATAGATGTATTACAACTCTTTATATTACGTATCAACATCTCTAACTCATGTGTAGACATTATACAACTCTCATTACTTAATGAATTTAAAAATGGATACATATCATATAATGACTTATCAACTGTAGATGGTAATGAATAAATATCATTATTAAAACATCTAGTACTCTTTAATATCTCTTTAACATCTACATATAAAAATCTATACATATCCATATCCATATTACACAACATTTTATTAATCTCAAATTCCATACAATTATTCCTCCATAAATTCTCTAACTCCATTGTTTACTATATTTATATATATATCTTACATCCATATATTAAAATATCATACACTTGGGATTTATACACTGGGGTGTGAATCATCATCATAGCCAATACATCAATAACACTCATACACAATTAATAATGCTATCATTATTTATAATAAATAAACATGGTAGTTTAATTTATTATAAGGTATTTATTCTTTCATCATTCATCATTAACTTCCAGAATATAAATGGCAATAATAGTCTATCATCCAATGATAACATCAGATTAGCTAGCACATTACACGGCCTCTCAACCATCTCACTCAAATTGTGTATGCCAAAATCTGATAATAATATCATACCCAAACCCAAAGGTTAGTTTTATTATCCAATCTCTCAATTTTATAGGCATCAACTATATCGAGTCCGACACTTTCCGATTGCAATGCCTTGAAACTATTACAGGTAAGTTATACAACCATAGTTATTTTATTACCATATCCCCAATGCCAAAACTAACGCAGTTAGCTCTTCACCTGAGGTTACAACCTTATTTTCCACTCGCCGTGGTGCCTCCTTTATTTACTTCCCCTCCGCTTCCCTGAGATCAGCTACGGGTATTCCACTTGAGGTCCAATCATTAGTTTCATTTTTGCCTCTGAAATTTGAAGGAATTTCATCATTTCTGGGGAAACTACTGAAGATTGTGAAATTACTATTGAATGAAATATAAATCTCAATACTTCATTGAAAAGGAATTTAATGATTGTATTGAATTTGCTCATCCTCATTTAATTCCAATTTATATTCATTGAGATAACCTTTCAAACATGAATTCCGTTACTTTAGTCATATCTCGTCGAGATTAGGAAACAACCTCAAGTGGAACCCGAGAACGATCTACGGGAGTTTGAGGGGGAAATAAATAGAGAAGCTGTCTGCAAGACGACCTCAGGTGGAGTGGACAATATCTTGCTTTTATAATTTTTTGTTTAAATTATTAATTTCTGAATAGGTTTATGTATATTTATGATAAGTGATATGGATGGTCCATCTCGTGGTCATATGGATATAATATTGAATAATATTTATGAATTGTATAGTGATTATGTTCAAAAGTGTCCATTTCATCAGATAGATATGCCGATAAGATCACAATTATTTGAGGATCAGATAACAATATATTTTAAAGATTGGTTGAGTTAAAATAAATTATGTTATGATGGATTGGAGATGTTTAGGATATATTTGTTGTATAACAAGTAGTTTTAATTGTGTATTATTTCAGGTTTTATTTATATATTTGGATTGTAAAAGTATAGTAGAGATACCTCCAGAGATTATACCAAGTGCTAGATATGCTTGTTTAACATGTGGTATTATACATTTAATAATTTTATTGATATCTATTGGTTATCTTAAAGGTTTAATTAAATATAATCCAATTCAACATTCATTAAGATTATTTAATTTTGTTGGAAGACATGGTCCTGTATCTGGTCCATTAAGGTATACGATGTTTACTGAAGATATTAATACTGAACCTGAAAGTTTTCAAGATGATTATAGTGATATTAACAACACTAACATTACAGATAGAAAAAACACATTAGAAATGATTGATCTTAATTAATTTACATTCTCTTTATATAATATTATAATTGTCAGTTGAGTTTTTCTTGTATCTTACCTCACCTACACAATGTCTATCATATGGGCATAATGTTTAATTAATATTACATATTTAAATCACAGATAAATATAAATTTAATTCTATTTAATGTGAATTTAAAAAATGTATAAGAAGATTGGTCTAGTAGCATTGAGTATACCATTTGTATATGAATATACCAAGGTACCTTTGAATATATATTACCAGTACTTTACAATAGTAATTTAGGAATTTTATTGGACTAATAGATTTAAAAAATTACTAATGGATGAAATTATATCGGATAGATTTGTATGGTTACATCATAATATGATTGTAAGTTGATGATATATCCTTCTATATATAACCATTTTATCAGCATGATGAAATTGAACGTACATTGATGAAACAAAAGGATAAATTGAATGATAAATAATGGAAGAAATAAATTATATCAATAATTATAAAGATTTAATTTATGAACCAAATGAGGATACATTTCTATTTGTTGATGTCTTAAAAGAGGAATTAACAGACATTATAAAAAGCAATCCAGCTATGATCTTGGAGATTGGGTATATTTAGATGTGATTATTTTATAATTGAATTTTAGATGTGGTAGTGGTTATTTATCTACATTTTTATCATGTAAATTGAAAGAGAATAATATCTATACATTTATAATTGCCTTGGATATCAATATTTATGCGAATTTTAACACATTAGAACTCGCCAACATCAATAAAATATCAACCATCGACTCTATTTGTATCGATTATTTTACTGTTAATTTCAAAGAGAAATTCGATTTAATCTTATTCAATCCTGTAAGAATAAAGTTTATTTAATTAAATTTCATACATTAGCCCTATGTACCCAGTAATGAAGATATCGAAACCTCCAAACTCATAGATCGCGCATGGAATGGAGGGAAGAATGGTAATGAAGTGATTTTAAAATTCATTGATACAGTAGAGGTGAGTAATACCATCATCAGTTTAAATATCCGCCATAGAAACATCTATCAAACAAAGGAACAGTATACCTAGTATGTTGAACAAAGGAATATAGTACCGTCACCCAAGGTCCTTCCACCTGATGTCCAATCCTACTCTTCTTCCACTTGGCGTGGAGCCTCTTCCAATTACTTCCCCTTCCAGCTCCCTGAGATCGCTTCCAGGTTCTCCACTTGAGGTCCAATACTACATTCATTACCTCCATCTTCCATCATTCCCATGATGGATGATCCATCACAACCCTTCTTACCGCCACGATCTCTGGGAGTGGCATCACCCATTAGGGATAGATAATTGGAAGAGGGCTCCACGCCGAGTGGAAGATGAGTTGGATTGGACCTCAGGTGGAACGGCGAGTGGATGAAGAGTAGGATTGGACCTCGAATGGAGAATGATGCATATATTAATAATATATAATAAAATTGATAGTTATTGGAGAGGCGTAATAGATATATTGAGATAAAGTGTATATTGATGTCGATGGGTTTTAAGGTGAAGGTGAGTGATTGGGTTGATATTGTTGGAATAGATTAATGTATAGTTTTTGAAAACGAGACGAATAATTGGTGAAGAATTATATATAATTAAATTTAATAAATAATTAATGCTTAATTTTTATAAATTTTCATGGGTATTATATAGTGATATGACCTGTATTTAGTATAGTGATATAAGATGACGTATAACCAACCAAAGGTTAAATTAAGATTATGTGAACATTTACGAGTACAAGCTCCTCATGTATTTACAAGAAATACAGTAAATTTGGGTGAGCCTGTAGTACCAATGAGTCATGGTAATCCAATGCCGAGTTATCCAATGGACATGTCATATCAGAAACATAATCAGCAATCATCTGATAGTAATCGCAATGTAGAATATAAAGAGGAACAAGTTAGTTCAAGTATAATGGAAATTCATAAATTATTATTTAGCCGGTATTATGGAAGGGTAAATTGGCCAAGAATGGTAAAAAATTAATAGACTCTATTGCTAGAAAAGTCAGTGGACAATGCACAAACGTATTAAATGAGGTAATTTTTCCAAAAATTTTATCCATAACACCTCATTTTCAATAGAAATTAGATATCATCAATATTACCCATCGTCTCAAATGGGAAGAAGCATCCAAAAATGCACCAATTTCAGGTTAGCTAAAGTAATAAATCAGTATAACGAGTTGAAATTTATGCTCCTTTGCACCAGAGGTCCTGCCGTCAGCTTCCTTGTTTACTTCCCCCTTCGCTTCCCTGAGATCAGCTACGGGTTCTCCACTCGAGGTTACATTCACTACTTCTTCACCGCCACGATCTCTGGGAGTGGCTATACTCTTTAGAGGGAGGTAAACAGAAGAGCTGTCTGCAAGACAAAGAGAGATGGTGCTGGACCTCAGGTGGAATATCTTCAGGATCACATTGCATTATATATTAACATTATTCATTTATCATATAGTATTTTCATTGCATGCATCTACAAAGGTTGAGCCATTTATTGAGTATATAGAGTACTTCAAGTCTAAAGATAGGGTAAGGGTCCTAACAAAAATTTATTACGGCTCTTCAGATTGGTGTAGCACCTATTGGTGATGAATATAACATTTATATTTGTGCTCCTGGGAATCCATTGTATGATAAGCATGTACCAGATGATATATCATCACCAATGTAAGTGATTAAGATGACTAAATAATGATCTACAGATTAATTGGTATTGTTGTACTCAATAGTAATAATAGTGTTACTCAAAGTAATAAACCAGCAAATGGTGAGTTAATGATTGTTAGCATGAGGAAATAATCTTCTCTAGAACACATTGGAGATTGGCTAAATAAGTTGAGTAATATAACGGCAATGCTAGAGTCGAAGAAGTAAATGAGGAAAATTTTTTATATAAAAAGATAAATTGATATATAAATCCTCATTACATGTATATGCAACACCAAATAGTGAGGGGTGTATTCGCATTTGTACTTGTACCATAGGTTGGATACCAGATGATACTATCCCACAGGTATACGGTATGAGTTTCAAGTATACTATAGACATAATCTAAATAGTAAAGTTAATGTAGTCATAGATCTAAGATATAATTAGAATCTAGTAGACGGGTTAGATTGTAATTTATCTGTAAATTTAGTTAATTTATCATGTGTACTTTGCATCCCCATAATACACATTTTATAAATTTTTATGTATAACTCCTGAATCTAATCAATTTAAACATAGATTCAACAAAAAAATCATAACATAAGTCTATTGTAATTGTTTGGTGTGATGAAATGGTATTTTCATCCACATAGCTGTGTATATTATAAAGTACATTAAATTTTGAACTTGTTCTTCATAATAAGCCATAATTATGTATATTTGCATTTATAATTTATGTATTTGATGAGAATTAGCTTTAATTATTTAATGGATGTTGGGTGTAGTTGTGATAGTAGTGATTAAGGTATCGCAGTGGATGGATTCTTAGGGCTTTAGATGGTGTTAGCCTTGTTTGCGAGTGTAATTCGAATGTGTCGAGATGAATGTCAAGTCTCGAAATCTTATCTGATTAGTTATGGAAGTTTATAGTAAAGGTATAGGTTCTGTCCATCCAAATGAGGATGTTAAAATGAAGGTATTGAATTTATGTAGTAAATGTCAGGCCAATTTCAAATGCAATTGTTATAGTAAGAGTGATATAGGTCGATCACCTTGTGATAGTGATGATGATGTTAACGAGATTGAAAAGTTCGTTGATACGAATGCACATTTAACTGATGCATTGGATTTGGCTGAAATTAAGGATCTATGTATACGTAATGTACCGTTTTGGGATGATTTAAAGAGGGAGGATATATGTTTAAGGAGGATAAATACAGCATTGACTAATGTAGTGTTTAAAGTTGAATTGAATATGGATGATGATGTTTCATTACGTGTACGTAAAGTATTATTGAGGATAATATTACCTCATTTATCGAGTTTATATGATGTAGAAAGTCAAAGTGATGTATTGGAGATATTAGCAATGCATAATTGTGCTCCTAAATTATTAGCAAAATGTGATGGAGCAAGGATGGAACAATGGTTAGATGGTTATATTTTAAGATCAGATTGTATTAATAATCCATCAGTATTAACATCGATGGCTAGTTTAATCGCAAAATTTCATAAACGTGCTACACTTGCAGCACCTGCACATTGGGATAGAACACCTTTTGTAATTCGTACATGTAAGAAATGGATTAATAAAGTTGCTGATATAATTAAAAAAAAGAATCTAAATGTAGATTTAGATAGTAGAATTGAAGCATTTAATAAATATGAAAAAATTTTATCAAAATATATCACAGGTAAATCTTTTGCTAATGAAATTATGTTTTGTCATAATGATGTCCATTTAAGAAATGTTATTGTTACTTATCATGGGTATAGATTAATAGATTTTGATTATAGTGCTTTCAATTATGTCGGTTATGATATAGCTAATTTGTTTGATGAGATACTTACAAATTATGATGTATTCACTCCACCATACTTTGAAATTGATGATAAATATGAAATTTCTAATGAGTTAAAATGTATATTCGCTAGTGTTTATTTATCTGAAGTCACATCAACTAATATATTACCATCAGATAAAGATATTATTAATGAATTTCTTAATTCCGTACGCATACATTCATTAGGCCCCTGTATAATATGGTCACTTTGGGGGTTAATAGTGTAAGTTTTATTGCAATTATTTATTTAAATTATTCAGTGACTTGGAATTTAATGTCCAAGATTCGTTCCATTATATCCAATATAGCGATGAGAAGATGAAAATGTTCAATAAAATATTTAATAAGCTTGTAAATGATAAGATTATCGATGATGTGTAATTATAATTTAACTTTACTGTATTTTTAATAAATAATTTAATTTGTGGGGAAAATTTTTACATTTTCTATGTATTATACGTCAGTATTTATGTCAAGTTGAGGTATTCTTGAATTAATGTTGGTTAGTAGTACATAACTTCAAATGTCTATATGCACCATAAATTAAATTAGCACCACAATTATAGGGCGAATGCACTATAATTACCCACTTTATGGTGTTTATTGAAGATTTCTCTCTTAATATAATTTATACATATATATCAATGCAATTGAAGGATGATATATAGTTGTATGATGGTATATATGTATTAATATAAATAATTATTACAATATATATACTATATAAATACTAACATGAACTGATACTATAGTAACTATATTATACTTATAATAATACTAACTATATGTACTTCTATAAAATTATAAAAATATTACAAGAAGGTTGTAAATGATTGAAGGAGGGTAATTTCGTTAAAGTATTAAAGGATAATTGATCCAAGATAACAGTATTATTTTGATGTTCAAACTTCTTGAGGCTTATACAGGAGCATTGAAGGGGATTAATTGTATTTGTAAACCAGTGACATACTTTGAATACGTTTATCAGTTCAGACGATTAAATGGCAAATTGATACGGATGTATAGTGAACACCTTACATTGATATATTGCCCATGTTGTAAATATGATAAAGACGGTTGTTTAAAAGATGGTAACAAATGCGGTATAAGTCATGTAATGAGGTATTGGTTTTGTTTTAAGGATTGTAAAGCTCTGACTAAACCAAAAGAACCAGAGAAGAAGGATGGCAATGGACATCTCAATCAATAAGATATTCGAATATGGAACAAATCACTGCCCGTAGCTGATCTCAGGGAAGCGGAGGGGGAAGTAATTAAAAGAGCTGACGGCAGGACGACCTCAGGTGGAACGGCGAGTGAAAGGAGAGGTGGATTGTAACTGAGTGGAATGTTGTCTGGATGGCGACCTTAGTGAAACGGTTAGTGTAGGATTTACACATTCCAAAAAAAAAGAATCTGGGAATGTTAAAAAATTAGATTGTGTTATCCACATTATAGATTTTGTGTAGTATTAAATGCACTGTAGAGAAGCTACTTTATATCGGGTAAATTTACCTGAGTTTCTATATGATAATCTTCTCCGATTTATGTAAGGATACTTGGATTCCATTGTCTATACTTCAAATATACTTTATCTCTCCAACTTCGTCATAAAATCTAATATCATCCCTCCTTCAATGATGATTTATAAAGAGAAGTTGTGACTCATGGAGGAGGAGGAGGAGGTAAGACTTAGAGAGAACATATTATTTGGTTTGGGCAATATCTTATTGGACATGTTGGTAGATGTAGATGATGATTTATTGACAAAGTATGGATTAAAGAAGGATCATCAGATATACTATCACAAAGGCCTTGAAGGGTTATTCGAAGAGGTGGCTGCAAAGTATAATGTTACATACTGTCCAGGAGGTAGTGTATACAATACAATGAAAATATTTCAATGGATGTTACAAGAACCAAAGAAGGCGGCTACATTTGTTTGTAGTGTTGGTCAGGATAAGATGGGTGAAATGTTGATGGAAGATGCCAAGAAGCGTAATATTAATGCGCGCTTTTATGAAGTTGATAATGTACCGACAGGTATATGTGCTGTATTAATGAAGGGTAAAAACCGTTCAATAGTTACAGAATTAGGTGCAGCAGAATATTACAGTAAAGAGAAGCATTTAGATTTACCAGAGAATTGGAAAGTTGTAGAAGAGGCTGAATATTATTATTTGTGCGGATATACCTTATTAGTATCTCCTGAAGCTCTATTCAAGATTGCAAAATATGCATGTGTTAATAATAGACATATTTCATTCAACCTATCTGCGTCGTGTATCATTACGCGTTTTAAGGATGTCTTGATAGACTTGTTAAAGTATGTTGATTTCATTTTTGGTAATGATGATGAAGCAAGAGCATACGCTGAAGAGTCTGGGTACCCATCCGATAACCTGGAGGATGTCGCTAAATGGATGAGGTCATTACCTAAGGAGAATAAGACAAGGGAGAGAGTTGTCGTTGTAACATGTGGACCTCATGATACTATAGTAGCTACTGTGAAAGGTATAATAAAACATCCAGTTATACCTGTAGATGAAAATGACATCATTGATACATGTGGCGCAGGAGATGCAGTTGCTGGTGGATTCCTATCGCAATTTGTACAAGGTAAACCATTAGAAGATTGTATTGCTGCTGGACATTATGCAGCAAGTATTGCTATTAAAGGATTTGGATGTACAGTACCAGAGTTTAAACCAGATTTTAAATGATTTATACGTGAAAAATTATCTATAAATTTAATCGCTAATACTAGATTACACACAATATCTAATCTCATTTCATTTATATACGATATATACAAACGAACTGTTGTACATCTGAAATTACCGTAAGATCTCTGTTCAATTCAACCCGAGGTCATCCTGCCGTCAGCTTCTTTAATTACCTATCCCTCCGCTTCCCTGAGATCAGCTCCGGGTTCCACTTGAGGTTACATCCATTTCCTTCACACTAAC
>JAIQCW010000067.1:0-14772 GCA_020283715.1 Cytauxzoon felis
ACCTCAAGTGGAATACCCGTAGCTGATCTCAGGGAAGCGGAGGGGGAAGTAAATGTAAGAGCTGACGACAGGACATAAAATGATGATGGAATAATATTTCTTTAAATAACTGGGGAGGTGGATAATTTGGAATAAAAAAATGGAACCAAGGATGTATTAAAATGGGTAATGAGGACGACTATAAAAAATGGTTAGGTAAGGCTTCTATGTTTATGTCCGGATTTGTCATGTTGACTCCACATCGTATCGCATTATCATGTGCCCCTCATGTTGCTAAGAGATTTCACCTTCCTCCTGCTACGGTCGGTTTGTTCATTTATAAAATTCATAATCCGATGGAACTCGCGAGTTTATCTTCCACATTCTTATCCAATGTTTTAACGTGGATTAATGACTCCACGATTAATACAATGTATCTTAAAAGGTACTGTTCCATAATATTCATGTGGTTAATGGCTTTATGTTCTGTAATGACTTATTTCCTATTTATAACTGGGGATGATTTTGGTTATCTTCAATATTTCTATTGGAATATGATCTTCTTTACATTTATAAATGGATTTGCCTCATCATTTGGTTTTGGAGTTAACTTCAACACCTCAATGTATGGTGCTGGATTGCCTGCATCCGGAGGTGTTACTTTTTTATTACACAACGGTTACAAATGGTTATATAAAAAATATCATTGGGCTGAATATGATTATAATCTAATGATTATGCAAATGACCACCACCATCGTATTTCTATTTTTCACCTCTATCCTATGGACCGCCGATCAATGTTGGAATATATTGGAACCAGAATACAAGAGTTTTTTAATCAAGAGCATTTTTGAAGCGGCTAACAACAATGCTGTTGCAAATCCAGGAGGCGTACGATATACCTGGGATAATCAGGATGGCCAAAGTGGTAGAAATGATTCTAATCTTAAAACTGTTAAAGCTGCTGAAGATGAGGGTAATAAGAGAGATAAGGTTGCCGATAAACTAAATGATTCGGAGAAGGGTGTTGTTAAGAAACTTAAAGACTATTGGGAGAATACTTTGAAGAGGCAACTGACTAAATTATGGAAAGAAGAACCATTTAAAGTACCTGTTACAATATTAACTGTCGTTGGAGGAATATTGGGTTTATTATTTATCATGGGGGTGATGATTGTTTTTAAGATCGATGAAGTTAAGCCATTCATTATTATTGGAATATCATTCTCTATCTTAGCTTCAACTTCTATCATCTCTACACTTCTACGTGCCAATGGTCATGATAAGGATAATCTTAAAGGGATAACCGGAATAACATATGAATATTACAATTTTGCGGCAATATATGAAAGCAAAGATAAAGCCACTACAGTTTCTTCTGAAGATAATAGTGATGATACCGAAACTAATGCAGGTGGTAATAAAAAAATTGATGCCGACAATGTTACTGCTGGTAATCATTTCAAGACAGAAGGTACAAACGCAGAACATGCCCCCAGAATCAGAGTTAAAACTGCTAGTAGCATTGAAACTCAGGCAGTAGAACTAGCTAAGGCTAATATTATTGCAGTTATTGGAATCTGTTCAATTGTTGTTATATTTGCTTGTGTTTTGTTGTTTTCTATAATAATTTTTATGGGGATAAAAATTCACTTGCCGCCCCACTTTTCCTCTTCACTTTCATTGCATCAGTTTCAGCCCTAACCTTTGGAGGAATTGCGATATCGAGTGCGATAGCCGGGATATACATGCATAAGACACTAGCCCATACTAATGAACCTAGACATAATGAAACTCTTAAGAATGCCAGAACTTGTAGTTTTATACTCCTTCCGTCTTTTGGAGTGATTGCAATATTTGGTCTAATATTATCTGTTGTTCATTCATATGTTGTATGGCCTATTACCGGATTCCTGTCATTTGGATTTATTGCTGCGATAGCTTCCGCAGTCACGGCAAACGACGGTATAAAGAAATTATTTAAGGGTGATCCGAAAGCTGGTCATGATTGGTCTCCTATTTTAATGTTGGGATTCTCCATGGGTTTTGTTTATGCTTTTTATCCGTCGATTTCTCCATATCAATTAGTTGATGATGAGGAACTCGGTAATGATATTGAATTGTGGACTTTATTAATTTCATCCATCCCTACATTTCTTATAGCCTTATTGGATATACTCGATGAGGCTGCTGATACAAAATGTGGACCCGGTGGAAATCATGGTGGAAGTAATTGGTCTGCAGGTAATAAGAAATATTGGCACTGTTCACATTTAGCCTTCCCTCCATACTTTTTTTGTATTTTCCTATTCTTTTCCGTTATGCATTTCCCTGATGGTAAGATCGGTAGATTTTTTAAAGGTCACTCTGTTAGAACAGCATTATTAGCTGTTTCCTTCAACACCGTTGAGGAATTCTTAGAAGCTGTTGGTTTTGCCGGAGGCGGTATGCAAGCTGGTGGTTTTACTGGTCCGATTACTCAATTTAATGTCTTATTTATGTTTGTAATATTAAATGTCTCCATGTTTACCGGCTATTTAAAACAAACTTTATCAAAGTTGTCAATCATATAAAATTGTAATGTCGGGCATCTGGGGATAATTAACACCATAATTCGATTAATACCCGATATTTCTATTATTTTACACCATAATTTTAAAACGACCCCAGAATTGAATATGGGGTTCCACTCGAGGTCCAATCACTATCTTCCATTACAACTAGTCTTCCACTCGCCGTGGTAGCTTCTTCTATTTATCTCCCCCTCCGCTTCCCTGAGATCAGCTGCGGGTACTCCACTTGGGGTTACATCCTTATTACTATCTTCGCCACGATCTCTGGGAGTGGCATTACCCTTCAGGGATAGATAATTGGAAGAGGCTCCACGCCAAGTGGCAACACAAGGTCGTAACCTTAGGTGTATTGTAACGTTTATGGATAATAATCATGTAATAGAGACTATATAATTGTATAATGCTTTTGTAATCCTGTAGATTAATTTGGATTTATAATAATTTTATTTTTTTAGGCCATATGATATTGTACGCTTAACACATATAGATTTACCTGAAGCTATTTATGTTAAAATACGTCCTTTAACTTTAGATTTTTTTGATTTAGATTCACCCAAATCAATTTTAGAAGAATATTTAAGACAATACAGTACATTAACACGTGGTACAATCATACAAATCAGTCATGATAATAAAATATATCAATTAGAAATCGTTACAATCAATACACAACATATACAAAATGCAGAATGCGCTACCATACAAGATACAGATATCGCCGTCGATATCATCAAATAATTTATTACAACAATTTATTTTGTAATCCACCCGATGTCCAATCCACCTCCCTTCGTCCTGCCGTCAGCTCTTCCACCTGAGGTCCGTCTTGCAGACAGCTTCTCTATTTACTTCCCCTTCCAGCTCCCGTAGATCGCTTACAGGTATTCCACTTGAGGTTACATCCAACACATCCTTAGCACCATCTTCCATCATTCCCATGATGGATGATCCATCACCACCTTCACCACGATCTCTGGGAGTGGCTATACTCTTTAGAGATAGGTAAATAGAGAAGCTCTCTGCAAGAGGAAAAGTGGTGGATTAGACCTCAGGTGGAAGACAAAGTTATAACCTCGAGTGGTATGGGGTTCTATGGTGCTATTAATCCCCACAATTCATCACTTTATCCTTATCTCGGCGAAATAAGGTTTTGTAACCTCAAGTGGAACCCGCAGCTGATCTCAGGGAAGCGGAGGGGGAGGTAAATAGAAGAGGCCACCACGGCGAGTGGGAACAGAGTTGGATTGGACTTCAGGTGGAACATTGAGTGTGGAATATATATTGTATGTTATGAATGAGATTAAATTTATGGTAATTATTTAACGGTTGACATGAATTCATCATATTGTATAGCGTTTGATTCTATCCATTGTCCATCATCATTTTTTTGAAAGTATCTATAGCCTACTTTGGTAGTATTGATAGTGACCCATACAGAATTTCTTTTTCGAAGGCTGAAATAATAAATGATATGTGTAACATTATCACCATCATCGATATTAATAACATTATTATTATGTTCTATAATACTATTGATTTTATAACCTGATGTAATTTCATAATTATAAATTATATAATTATTTATATATTTTATATTTATAATATAAGATTTACTGGGTATACGTTTATTTAGATCAATAATTACATCAATAGAATCAATTATAAAATTAATATCATCATAATTACCTTGTTTTAATGATTCATTACATAATTTATAATTATCTCTTGTAATTTGTATCCATTTTTCATTATTTTTTATATAATAAAGATGGGGTTTACCAAATACATTACCTTTTAATTTAATTTTTGTTAATATTGGTTGATCTTTTAATTTATCATATGAAAATATAATTCTTGTTGCTATTTTATCATTTTTTCCCCATATTAATATATCACTATCAACAACTTTTATAATTTTTACACCACGTTTAGATGAATGTATCCAATCTATTCTATTACCATTTTCTATTCTTGTTATTTCTAAAAATTCTGATGAATGTCTAAGATTACAATTAACTGTTAATAATACTGTATCATCATCATCTTTTTCAATATTACCTCTTTCAAGTTGTTTATATGCATTATCATATTCATCTTTTGTAACAATAAACCATTCATTATATTTATATACATAATATAATGAATAATATTTTGAATTAATATTCTTAAATAATAAATGTAATAAATGTGGTACACGTGTAATCTTATATAATGTTGATGTTACTTCTATAGGTGTTAATTGAAAACATTTCCATATTACTACACCACCTTCTATTATTTTTATTATCTTATCATCACTAGATGGTGTATATCTCATATTTATAAAATTCTCATGTATCTCTTCCTTTACTTTTAATATAGTACTATTGTTCCCATCCTCTATGTCTAGAATCAATTCTTCTCCATAACATAAATAATTATAATATAATATACAATACAACAATAAAATATACTTCATTTTCGTCTATACTATTCTATTACTACATTATCAATGCCAATCTCATCGGCAACAAAACTACATTCAAGTTTTATTAATTCAAACCTACAATGGGGAATTAAAATAGTACATTACTTAGATCTATAGAATAATAACGTACATCTACATATAATAACCACTATAGACTTTATATACACTATTCAATACTAATTTATATCCATTTATATTTATTATACAACAATATCCCATTAATTTAGAGGAAGAAATAATTTACAATCATACAAGTCAATATTACAAACTTCAATAAATTTTTTATAATACATACATTAATCAATATAATAATTCGTAAATAATTACAAGTGAATGATCTCTAATTTTTACTTTTATTTTATTCATCCAGATCCGATCTCAGGAATCCAAAGGGAATTTAAATCATCATGGATTTACATCTAGACCTCCAATTGGTCATGTCATCCGTCTTTTATTTTAATTCCCTTTGGATTCTTGAGATCGGATCTGGATGATGTTATATTTCTGTTAATTTACAAGTATATGCTTTTATGACTGCCTCATATACCCCATAATTGTCGGGATAACATGCACTATATTCTGTGGTGTTTTAGATGTCTATTGAAGATTAGGAGTGAATATAATATATATTACTATATCAATACAATTGAAGGAAGAAGTATAGTTATATGAAAGTATTTGTGTATTAATATAAATAATTGATATAATATATAATGTATATAACTACTAACATGAATTGATACTATTATAGTAACTATATTATACTAGTAATAATACTAACTTAACTAACTTCTGTAAATTAATATAATATTATACGAAGATTGTAAATGATTGAGAGAAGATAATTATTGTATTATAATTTTATGATATGTAATTATTATTATTGTACTGTCATCAGGTGGAAACCTCAAGTGGATTACCCGCAGCTGATCTCAGGGAAGCGGAGGGGGAACTAAATAGAAGAGCTGTCTGCAAGACAAGGAGATGTAGATGTGACCTCAAGTGGAGAAGCTGACGGCAGGACTTAGAGGGTTGGATAGGACTTAGGTGGATGTTATATATATAATATAGGATTGAATAGTTTAATATTGATTATATAATATATTTGATTAATCTGAATCTACGGATGATATGGATGTATCAATTGAATCATCTGAGCTTTCATCATCTGTATCATGTAAATCTCGTACAGCATCTTCATGTGCTTCTTTAATAGCTTCTGTAGGTTTTTGTAATTTTTTAGATTGTAATTCTTCATAGAATATATTGAATGATTGTTTATCGGATGGTATCCAATTATTATTAATTGATTGAAAATATAATTCTTCATTTTTTAAATTTTTTGTATTAAATTTTAACCAAATATTTTCTTTATTAATAGAATTATAATAATAATTTATATTTAAAATAGAATCATCACCATCTGTTTCATAAATTAATTTATCATCATCTACAATTCTTTTTAAAGTATAATGTTTATTAGGTTTACATTTAGCTTCTAAAATATCATAAAATAAATCTATAATAATATCATATGCCCAAGTATTTAATCTTGAATTAATATTTACAGTTACATTATCTTTATTTAAAATTACTTTATTTTCATCATATTTTCCTGTAACTAAATCCCAATGTATTGATTTAAATATTAATGGTTCTATATTTATCCATTGTCCATTATGTTTTATAAAATATAATCTCTTGGCAAATAATATATTACCAAATTTAATTTTTGCTAATATATTATAATTTGTAGGTCTATTTATATATATTTTTATACAATTTGGTATCTCATTTGTCTTATTCCATATGTCTAAATTCGATTCTGAAACTTTTATTATATCTACTTTAGGTTTAGGTTTATAAATTATAGTTAATCTAAATGCTCTTGCTTTTCTAGTTACATCTATATGTTCTGTAGACTGCCTTTCATTTATATCTAATGATATCTCATAATTACATATACAATTATAATAACAAATTATTATACAACAGACTAATATATTAAACCTCATCGCTTATAGTATACATAAATTATACAGTAATACTACATTTAATGTACCATGCAGTCAAATGCATTAGAATTTAATCCATTTATAAATGTACATAAAAATGGGGTATACAAATTTGATTATCATGATAAAATTATCGATCTATTACCATCTAATCTAAACTACATGCATAATTTAATCATATAACATTAAATAATTTACATTACAATTAAATCTACCCTATAATATAGTGCTATTGGAATAATTGAATATTATACAATTTTATATTTAAAAAATTTATCAAGTTGTTTAAATGTACATCTAATTTCATTTCCACTTGTTCAAATATATATCTAATTTCATCATTGCGAATATAATATAAATATACTCGATTTTTCTTCAACCGTTGAAATTTTGTCTAATTCACATTCTATTCTACCCGATGATCACTTAAAGTTACAAACTCACGTTCTCCTGCAGAGAGCTCTTCCACTTGAGGTCCATCTTTTCCATTGCATGGAGCTTCTCTATTTACCTCCCCCTCAAACTCCCGTAGATCGTTTTCGGGTAAACCACTTCCACCTGAGGTCCAACAATATAATATTCCATAAATTAATTGAATTATAATTACAATAAATATCTTCATTCAGTCATTTATAATCTTCGTATAATATTATATTAATTTACAGAAGTTAGTTAAGTTAGTATTATTACTAGTATAATATAGTTACTATAATAGTATCAATTCATGTTAGTAGTTATATACATTATATATTATATCAATTATTTATATTAATACACAAATACTTTCATATAACTATACATCATCCTTCAATTGTATTGATATATATTATAAATTACTGGAAGGATATGGAATTGATATAGTCAATTTGGATTATGGGGTATGCCACATAATTATAGTGTTTGTCTAATTACTACATGCATTAACGACTTACATTATTAAAATACAATATAATACATTACCCGAAAGCGATCTACGGGAGCTGGAGGGGGAAATAAATAGAAGAGGTGAAGGTAGTGATGGATCATCCATCATGGGAATGATGGAAGATGGTGCTAAGGATGTGTTGGATGTAACCTCAAGTGGATTACCCGAAAACGATCTACGGGAGTTTGAGGGGGAGGTAAATAGAGGAAGCTGACGGCAGGATGTAGAGAGTTGGATTGGACTTCAGTGGAGTGGTGATTGGATTTCGGGTATAATTATATTTATAAAAGATTATGATATTTTAGTATTGATTTCTTGATTGAATTCTTCTTGATTGATTTCGATCCAGGTGATATATTTTTTAAAAAAGATGATATTATTATTAAATGTATTAATTTTAATTAATAATGGTTGTTTGAAATTGGTTGTATAATAACATGTGATTGATATGATATGATTATAACATGTTGATTTATATATTAAATAATTATTATCATAAATATTATTAAACCATTTATTATTTATGGGTATAAAATTAATAATATAGGGCTGTATAAAACGTTGAATTTTATAATTATTTGTTGGATTAATATTATTAATATTAATATTAATTATAAATTTATTTAAATAATATTCATTAATTATAATAAAATTATTATTATCAATTATATATTTTTTATATTATTATAATACCATAATGTTATTCTATACCATACATTATTATATTTAATATAATACCATTTAATATTTTTAATATATAATAATAACAACTCATTACCATTCTCACTCTTTGTATTATATAAAGTTACCATATTTATAGTCATTCTCTTATTCCATTCCCATACTATCATCTCATTATTATCGACATCTTTAGAAGCAGCAGCAGCAGAATGAATTTTCTCACCAATTTTTTCACCTCCAGCAGCAGTATTATGATCGTCTTGCAGATCGACCTGAGGTCTTCCACTCGCCGTGGAGGCTCTTCTATTTACTTCCCCTTCCAGCTCCCGTAGATCGCTTACAGGTTCCACTTCCACTTGAGGTCCAGTACTACTCTTCATTCCACTCGCCGTGGTGGCCTTCTTAACTACCTCTCCCTTCGCTTCCCTGAGATCAGCTACGGGTTTATCGCCACGATCTCCGGGAGTGGCTTTACTCTTTAGAGATAGGTAATTGGAAGAGCTGACGGCAGGACTGACCTCAGGTGGAGAGCTGTCTGTAGGACGAATTTCCCCACCATCATCAGCATCGATTATTTTTACAATTTTATTTCTATATTTCAATGTAAATTTAATTTCATTTTTATTTTCTTCTACTTTAATAAATTCATTATCTTGTTTATTTTTTATATTTAATATTATATTCATTGGTATAATTTTTATATCATCATCTATACCCTTGCCACCTTCTTCTAATGATTTTTTAATCTCTTCAAATTGATCTTTTAAAATTTCAATCCATTGTAAATTTATATAAATAAAATAATTATAAATTGTATTAAAAAATTTTTTTAAAACTTAATTTAATTAATAAATTTTTACCATCAATTCTTCTCAATATTACCAATACATGTGTACATGCAATATTACCATTCCATATACCTTTACCATCACCATCTATTATACTCATTATATTATTACCCTCTTTAGGTATATATTCAACATGGACACTATTCTTAACTATACGCTTAATACATTTTATATGCTCATCACTACATCTACTATCTATATCTAATATAATACCACTCGAAATATAATTACATGATATCAAGAAATATAACCAGAATGATATGAAATATTTCCATAATATCATCTTTAACATGAAATTCATAATCTCTGATATTCAATCCAACATCTCTAATATCAACTCATTGTCTAATCTTTGAAATTCATTTCATCATCTTTAATATTCAATGCATCATCTCTCCATAACTTTTATAGAGTAAAATTACGAGGAATTTCATTCAGTTGATAAAGAATGCCGTAATTTTTATAAACTTGATCATGATCATCAAAGAATGGGGAATCTAATACTAATTTTAAAGATCGGCAACAACGATTATACATTATGATAACTTCATCCTTTACATCGATTCCATCATCTTTTACAAAGTTGAGTTACACGACATTTATTAATTTAATTTAGAATTATATTTTTATAACCCTATACAATGGAGGAGGGAGGGGAGGATAATTTGAAGGGAAGAGGAAATGGAGTCATTTCAAATAGGATAAAGGAAGATGGCAAACAACTTCACTGCTGAATTGGGACCAGCGGATCTAAATAATTGGGGAAGTAATGCTGCAGCTGTATTCCGTCATAAATTATCCATGTTCTTGGCGGGTCTGATTATGCTTACACCTCATCGTATAGCTATATTATGCGCTAATCATGTAGTCGCAAGGTTTCATTTTCCACCATCTGTTGTCCCATTATTTTTACATAAAATTCATCATCCTATGGAATTATCAAGTTTCATAGGACAATCATTATCAACCACAATGACATTAATAATAGATAAATGGGCTGGTGCAGAAACTCCTGGTGGACAGGCAACAGCTAAATCCAAGAGTAAAAGAGTGTTATCCTGTATATTCATATGGGCCATGTTCTTCAGCTGTGTATTGGCATATATCTTCTTTGTTACAGGTGATGATTACGGTCATTTTGATCAATTCTATTGGTGTATTATATTAATTACATTTTCGAATGGGTTGTTCGCCAGTTATGCCTTTGGTACAAATTTCAATTCAGCTCTATATGGAGCCGGTCTACCTCTCTCTGGTTTCTTCACCTTTGTGTTCCATAAAATATGTGTATGGGTTTCTAAAGTTAGAATGTGGGATGATTTTGATTATTCTATAGTTAAGAAACAAATTTTTTGGATTAATATTTCACTGCTATTTACAGCAGGTTGGTGGACGATGGATCAGGTGTGTCAGTTTAGTAAGCCTATACCTGGAAGCTCTAATATAGGTGAACTATTTGGTGATGATGCTGGTCATCAATGGTCTCCAGTCTTGATGTTAGCCTTTAGTCTCGGAACAGTCTACGCCTTTTATCCATCAATATCTCCGTACCAGTTTGTAGATTGGAATACTGCAGAGCGGATTGATTTATGGATTGTTGTCATTTCATCTATACCTACACTATTAATCGCCATATTAGATGAAGTTGATAATGGAACTGAACATCAATATAAATTAGGGCCTGGAGGAACAGGTGGTGATGATAATCCCAAAAACTGGAATCCAAATGCCGCTGGAACCAAGGGTAAAAGATGGCATTGGCATTTAATTGGTTGGATTTCTGGTATTCCATACATGATTTGCATGTACATTTTCATTACAATCCTCCACTTTCCTGAGGGACGAATTTCAAAATTTATTTACGCCAGACCAAAATTATTATGGATAATCCCCATAACATTTAATACAGTAGAAGAATTAATGGATGGGGTCTATTTTCCGGAGCCGGAAAACAGAGTACTGCAAGTGGGATGTATTACAACGGTGCTGTCGGTCAATTTAATGGAGTGTTGTTTTATTCAATAATAAACATACCAATGTCTCCAACATAAATATTGAAAATTGTCAATGATTAATACATAAAAATATAATATGGGGAAATGGGGATAATTAACACCATAATTCACATAATTACCACATAATTTTCCATTCTATACCATCAATACATTCATTCCACCCGAGGTACTATCCAACTCTCATCTTCATCACCTCCTTCCACTCGCCGTGGAGCCTCTTCCTTTTACTTACCCTTCGCTTCCCTGAGATCGCTTCCAGATTCCACTCGAGGTCCAGTACTATTCCTGATTCCACTCGCCGTGGTGGCCTTCTTATTTAGTTGTCCCTCCGCTTCCCTGAGATCAGCTACGGGTTCCACCTGAGGTCCAGTACTTCTCTTCATTCCATCTACACCTCCACCTTCAGCCACGATCTCCGGGAGTGGCTCTACTCTTTAGAGATATATAAATAGAAGAGCTCCATGCAATGGCAAGATGACCTCGGGTGGAACGGCAAGTGGAATACAAGGCGATTGGACCTCAGGTGTAACGACGAGTGGTTGAGATAAAGGTAGAGATTGTAATATAATTCCTTCTTTACATAATGAGAATCTTCTACTGTGTGCTTTAAACGTATGTGTTGGTATACACTTCCTCCTTCAATTTCAACTTTTAATATTTAAATCATTTTATAATAACAACTTTAAATCTTTTTATTTTATAATGGAATTAAAAATTTCTTATATTTATTATTAATCTTCCATTGGAACTCTATACTAATTAATGGTTGTCTATAAGATTCCACACTATAATGTCTAATATAATCTTGTAAGATTAATAAATGTTTGTAATTATAATATTATTTTAATTAATTAAATGTAGTTATTTGTTAAAAAAAATTCTCCAATTATGGATGAATTTCATGTTGATTTGTTGTTGTATGATGTTTGGTATACTTGAGGTTACTTTAGGTTAGATGGATTATTATAAATTATAATGGATATCTATTTATAATTTAAAAAAAGTATGGGTATTTTAAGTATTTTATGGTTTAAATTATTATTATTATATAAAACTTATCATCTTTTACTTGAATTTTCATTATCTCTTTATATTAATTTAAATGATACCAATCACTTGTTCATTTTTTATAATTTCAACACCATAAAATCAAATCACTATAGAAGATGCCATTCTATACCCGATACTGAAGGTTGTGACCCAATTGGAGGTTGTTACGAGAGTAATGTGACTGGAGGTTGTGATGTGACTGAAGGTAGTAATGTGACATTTACTACTGGAGGTTCTAATGTATTGGCACTGGATATTGAAGGAGGCTCGGATATCAATACATCTCTGGGTATCGAGGGACCTCTGGATATTGAAGGGGGTCCGGACATTGGACTTGATTCTGAGATTGATGGAATGATTAAGGATCCATATAAAGGTATAGATCGTGAATTATTTAATTTGAATAATGATTTTCATAATTGTTTAAATGCTATAAATAAAAAAGATTTAATAAATTTATATAAATTATTTATTAATTATATAGATAAATTCTCTAAAATTACTAAACCACTCTATCATAAACCTATCAAATACCATGAAGAAATCATCAATACAAATACCATAAATACCACACACGAAGTTACCTCCACCAAGGTCCAATCCAACTCTCTTCGTCCTCCACCTGAGGTTACAACCAGTGTTCCACTCGGCGTGGAGCCTTCTTCCAATTACCTATCCCTGAAGGGTGATGCCACTCCCGGGGATCGTGGCGATAAACCCGTAGCTGATCTCAGGGAAGCGAAGGGGGAAATAAATAAGGAAGGCCGTCTGCAAGACGAAGATAAGGTTGGAAATGAGGTTAGGGATTGGACCTCAAGTGGAGAAAATGGGATAATGGGGTTATATGGGGATAAAAAACCTCATAATACAAAATTACCCCATGATTTAGATATTTTACCCCATAATTCTCCACCTGAGGTTACCTCCAACTCTGTTCCACTCGCCGTGGAGGCCTCTTCCAATTACCTATCTCTAAAGAGTATAGCCACTCCCAGAGATCGTGGCGGAGATAGTGATGTAACCTCAAGTGGACTACCCGCAGCTGATCTCAGGGAAGCGGAGGGGGAGGTAAATAGAGAAGCTGTCTGCAAGACGACCTCAGGTGTAACTGCTAGTGGCAACGTCAAGACATTGGATGATATATGTTTACCTATACGTCCATGTCGTTATAAATCGGATATATCATATGAGTATATAAGTGATGAGATGGTGGAAGGTATATTGAAGAGATATAGATGGCGTATGTTGATGAAAGATGATATAGATGATGGATTGATATCATTAGTTATGAATCATCGTATTAGATTTTCATATATAATGGGTATGATGATGAAATTAGTATATAATAATAATGATATAAATATTATAAATAATATTATAAAGAAATTATCTAAATTAGATATACCTATAACATATACATTATATGAAGGTTATGCATTATTATATTTAAAAAGTAATAGAATAGAATTATCATTAAATATGATTGAAAATATTATAAAAACTGGTTATATAATTAAACATAAATATTATGAATCATTATTTATTTATTTAGAAGAACAATTAGATATTAATAATTTATTATTATTATTAAAACATTCTATATATAAATCTAAACTTAAATTTACTGGTTTTTGGTTTATACGTATACTATTAGTTATTTTATACAACACACAAAATAAATTATATCATAATCAATCTAATATTATTAATATATTATATAATATGAAATCTAATATCATTACATTACTCAATCTTTATCTATCATATCATATCAATACTTTCTCTATCTCAACAAGATTAGCTTTCATACTACAACATCTATATAATCTTTTCATACCCAATCTTATCACACTCACCAATGTATCACCTACACATGAGGTTACCTCTACCATAGGTCCAACATCTATTCCACCTAAGGTTACAACCACCATGCATTCTCTTGCAGAGAGCTCTTCCAATTACCTATCCCTAAAGGTGATGCCACTCCCAGAGATCGTGGCAGTGAGGATGGTAGTTATTGGACCTCAAGTGGAAGTGGACTACCCGTAGCTGATCTCAGGGAAGCGAAGGGGGAAATAAATAGAAGAGGCACCACGACAGTGGGAAGAGAGGTTGGAGATGAGGTTATGGATTGGACCTCAGGTGGAAAAATGGGGCATTAGGGGGTTATGGGGATAAAAACACTATAATAATAACATACCCCATTATTTTGATAAT